>CAUYSK010068948.1:0-13880 GCA_963575035.1 Avahi laniger | reverse complement strand
TATTAAGATGGACCCTAATCCAACATGACAGGTGTCCTTACAGAAAGGGAGAATTTGCACACAGGGACAGACACGCACAGAGGAGGGCCAGGTGAGCACACAGGGAGAACACCCGTGAAGATGAAAGACCAATTACAAGCTGAGCATGCCTGATGCCAGCAGAACCTCGGACAGCCTGGAGCAATTCTTGCCTTGCACCGTCAGGGGGGCACAGCCCTAGACACCAGCTTTCTCTGTTTTACACCCCCCGCTCTATTTGTGGTACTTTTGCAATGGCAGCCCCGGGACACAGACACAGAGGATGCCCTCCCCAGCTCCTGCCCCACACCTGGGGCGGCCATGGCATTGGCGCCATGCTGACTTCTCTTATTTTTAGTTTCCTCCGCACTTTTGACCCATGAGGATCTCTTACCTTCAAGCTCGGCTTTGCATTTTCAATATTTCTGTGTTGCTACATCGTATCCAGTGTTTCTCTGCACGGGTAGTGGGAGAGCTTCCGTGTTATCTTAGCTCCCACTGTGCTCTTTCGGGCACTAGGAGCCCCAGGGGAAATGGGCCGGACATTCCCCGAATAAAGAGGCAGTCCCGAAAGAATGTTCCCACCCACGCCACGCGGAGCCTCGCCCGACGGCAGGGTCTAGGGCCTGGTGTGTTCTGCCTGGCAGTGGCCACAAACCCCAGGCTGGCAGAGGCCAGGTAAGTCACCTACATGAACAAAGCTGGCCAGGTAGAGAACACGCCAACTGTTTTCAAACCCTCGGACTGCAAGAGGTAGCTTTTGTTTTTCTATTTTGAAAGCAACCTGGATATCACTTTGTTCTTAATTCCGGTCTATGTAGAACTGTGATGCAAACTTAGAGGTTCCGGTGGTCTGGATGTGTCCATCCAAAGGGCAGCTGCCACTCAGCGCTTGCAGATTGTGAAATGCTGTCAGATCTCTGTATCTTTCAAATTAAAACAAGAATTCAGATCTTTATGTGAAATATCCTTATTTTAAAATGTTGGCACTAAGAAAGCATTCAAAAATTCAAAAAATGCTTTCAGTTTAAACAAAATATATTCATATATTCATCTGCTTGTTTTACCAGTTTGCTAAACACAATTTGATGATTGACTCTCCAAAATTACTAGTTTCCTAACTTTTCTGAAAAAGAAAACTATTCTGTAAAACAATGGTAGATTTTTGCAGTTCTCTCTAAACCTTTTTGTACCAATTTACACATTTCTCTATGGTACAAAAAAAAAAAAAAAGCAAAAGCAAATTTTAAATGGTAGCACTTTTCTTAGTCTTGTTATTTATTTTTTTTAAATACAGAGAAGCCTTTGATTCTAAAGGCATGTTTTTCTTTAAGGAAAATGATAAAGAGTAAAATTAATTGGAAACAGACGTTCCTTGACCCTCAAGTTCTGGAAACAGACGGAACACTCAAGGTCAACGCTGAAACTCCGAGTTTAATTTATTCTGTTGTTTTTCTTCCTTCTCCCTCCCCGGAATATTCCATATTTTGTTAGCTTCTGTCAGAGAAATATAGCTTTATTTTGATCTGCCTTTTTGGGAGGGGGTATTAACTAGCCGTGATTCTGAGAGGCCACTCCGGAGATACGCAACCCTGACGTGCCTGCTGGAGGATTGCATGGGCATTTTTGGATTTTATTCCCCCCCCCACCCCGAGTGATAGGAGAACTATCTTGTCCCTGAATTTGAGAGACCAGAATTCCTCTAAGAAGACAGCTACTCCATGGAACCGTAACAACATCTGGGTCGCTTTGTGTTTAGAAGTCCGGGTCTGACCTCTGTCCCTCACCGCAGGAGGGAGACAGGAGCCGCTGGCGGCCCACATAGGCTGGCTCTGCTGTGGTCCTGCCCCTGTCTTTCCTTACAGGTCCAAAGGAAGCAGAGAGCTCTGGTGGCCACCCACGTGACACATCCAGCCCCCGGGACACTGTAGAGTCACTGCTTATCCTTCTGACGTCTGCTTTTGGGCAGCGTCTCTGACGTCCCTGGTCTTTCCAACAGCCAAGTGTGGGCTCGCTTATGAACCCGTCTGCTATTTTGGAGCTGCTTTGTGCTTTCAATCCGAGCTGCCCCCGCCAGGCTGGGGGTGTCATGACCCCGTCTATTGCAGGGACGGTCTTTCACCCTCAGCACTGAGCACGTGCTTCTTAGTACTTAGTACTTAGCACTTAGTACTCGCCACAGCCCCTGTCTCCGTGGACAGCTTGGGTGCAGAAGTTCATGCTCTGTGAAATGTCTGTGCAGATGGATGCTAAGCGTTGGGTAAAAGTGGTCCTTGAAGATGTACCTTATTTTCTATCCCCACTGACCACCTGCGTAGATTCCTCAGGACCCGTGGGCCCCTCTCAGCTGTCGGTCTTTCTACCTTTTCACGCCGTGATTCTCACAATGCAGCCGGAATGATCATTTTAAAGCAAACGCTGACCTATCCCAACCTTGATTAAAACCTTCGATGACTTCATTCCTTAGAGGACAAAGACCCCAAAACCCACAGCACAGCACTGAAAGTTTTTTATAATCTGTCCCTTACTGAATTCACCAGTTTTTTTCTTCTGGCATGATGTGTCCATGCAGACGGCGTTAAATTATTTTCTGTCTCCCAGGTAAATGTCGCAGGTTGAACAAAATGTTTAAAATTCATTTTGAAAAAGGTACCTTTATGTACCCACCAACACAGCTTTAAAACATACAAGACAAAAAGTAATAAAAAGGCAAGGAGAATGTACTCAATGTAATATCTCAATGATGTCGGAAGACAGTTGCCTGACCTTTCTCAGAACTCCATAAACTAAGAACACAGATTAAAAGAAAAATCAGCAATGTTATAGAATATTTAAATAATATAATAACACATTACAATAATAAGCTTGACTATGTGTGTATACATGTACACACTTTCACTGAACAATAGAAAACTCATACTATTTTCAAACATGTGAAATATTTATAAAATTGACTATGTATTAAGTCCCAAAGAAAGTTTTTATGAATTCTTCAAATCAGAAATCATTTAGATTATGAACACAAATCACAGTGAAAATCCAGACTTCTAGAATAATCCTTGAGTTAAAGAAGAGATCAAAATAAAAATAATACACTCAACAAAAATGATAATCACACAAATATTAAAAAAATGGCAACAATAGCAACCGTAAGTGTATATACTAGGAAACAAAAATGGTTGAAATTAAATCAATTAAACATGCAACTCAAGAAGCTAGAAAAAGGATAATACTATTATTTAAACCTAAAGAAAGCAGGACAAAGTTGATAATAACAAATCCAAAATTAATGAAATAAAAAAATAGCTTTAATACATGGTTCTTTGAAAAGACAAAAATATCTGATCACTACAGTTAAGAAAAAATAGTATACGCAAGATAGATAATATTAAAAGTGAGGAAGAGAATATAATCTCAGATAATGAGGAGATTATAAAATTAAGTGAACATTATTACATTCTAAAACATAGCCAAAATCTAAATATTTCTTCTAGTAAATATACATCAAATGAGCAACCTGAAAATATGGGACTTGTGGAAGAAATTTACAAAAATAGTAAAAATAATTTTCTAAAAATGGCACCAGGCCTATACTGTTTGCAGATAAGTGGTACTAAATCTTATATATATATATATATATATATATATAAAAATAAATAATTCTTATATTCCAGAACACAGACAAACATGGAAACCTTCCCGACTCATTCTGCAAGGGTAAAATTTCCCTTCTACTAAGAAAAGATGGGAGTAACATAGAACTAAACATTTCATGTATGAGTATAGACATAAAAACTCTAAATAAAATATATTTACGTTTTTTTTTTAATAAGTTTATCCTAGAAGTGAAAGAATGGTTAAACCTACAGTAATATATCACTGTAACTAATACAATTCACAGATTAAAATAGCAATGCTATATGAACAGGCCCTAAATAAAAATCATCTCTCATTTATTATTTTTTAAAAGCCATAGTAAGGTAGGAAAAGGGGAAAACTTCTTAACCCAATAAAAATGTTAAGAAATCCAAATTAATAATGTAAAGTCAGAAATATTTAATTTGAAGTCAAGAAACTCGACAAGATGCTCATTGACATCCCAGCTACTGAATGTGGAAATGAAGTGGGTGGATAAATAATGTAAAAAAAGAAATAAAATCACCACTATTTTTCAGCTGATATGCTTGCATACCTAACAAATCCAAGTAAATTCCTTGGAAGTATATTTGAAGGTGGTTGGATGGAAGATAAACATACAAAAATGTGTTGTCCACAACAACAACAAATTAGGAAGTAGATACATTGTGGACATATCCCATTTAATAGCAACAAAGAACATGCAACATCCAGAAATTAAGATAACAGAAGATATTCAAGACTTGTAACAATGTCATGATTAAAGTTTAATAAAGGATACAAAAGAGAGGACTTAACTTTAGAATCCTCAGAGCTAGGAAGACTCAGCAATGCAAGCACATCAAATCTCCCCAAATTAATAGCCAATGCTCTCCTGTCTTCAGATAGAGGCTGCTTTCCCAGGAAGCAAAAGCTGAGGCCAGAACTTGCCTGCAAGCAGTTTACTTTTAGAAAATGGTCCATCAATGTCCGAAATGAAGGCTGGGAGGGTTGGGAGGCTGAGGGATGTGGGTGTCTGATGTAATTCCCGCCCAAACCTCAATGAGAGATTTTTTTTGTTTGTTTTGTTTTTTGAGACAGAGTCTCGCTCTTTTGCCCGGGCTAGAGTGCCGTGGCGTCAGGCTAGCTCACAGCAACCTCAAACTCCTGGGCTCAAATGATCCTCCTGCCTCAGCCTCCCAAGTAGCTGGGACTACAGGCATGCGCCACCATGCCCTGCTAATTTTTTCTATGTATTTTTAGTTGTCCAGATAATTTCTTTCTATTTTTCGGTAGAGATGGAGTCTCGCTCTTGCTCAGGCTGGTCTTGAACTCCTGACCTTGAGCGATCCTCCCACCTTGGCCTCCCAGAGTGCTAGAATTACAGACGTAAGCCACCGCGCCCAGCCTCAGTGAGAGATTTTTAAAGAAATGTGACAAGCTAATTGTAAAATCATCTGGAAGAGGCATCGTAGCAGAATTGTGAAGAGTTTTGAAAAAGAAGGCAAGTGGGGGAGGGAGGAATAATTTCCCGGCCAAATTTCCACACTTAATCTAAGAGTATATCAATTAAAGCCACGTATCTCAAGAAAGAAAGAGATCAATGGAATAGAACAAAGAGGGAAGAAATAGAACCATGTCGTTGAGAGTTTAGTTGATCACAAAGGCCACACTTTGAGTTGGAAGAAAAAGAATCAACCAATTAACCAATGATGAAGACGGTTGGCTATTCATTTGGAAAATTAGACCTCTATTTTGTAATATGCAAAATTTTGACATGGATTAGGAGTTCATAAAAGTTATTGAAAAGAAAATCTTAGGGTGTAAAAAGTATTCCACGATAAGTTACAAAGCCCAGAGTATCTGAAGGAATAGATTGACATAGTTGACTATTTTAAAGCAAACAAAAGTCTTCTGAACAGAATACAAATGATGGATTAGGAGAAATAGGTATAATATATTTAATAAACAAAGAATTACTATCAAAATTTGTAAATAGACGTTGCTCAGTAGCTCATGCCTTTAATCCCAGCACTTTGGGAGGCTGAGGCAAGATTGCTTAAGGCCAGGAGTTTGAGATCAGTCTGAGCAACACAGCAAGACCCCGTCTCTACAAAAATTAGTTGGGCTTGGTGGCACGCACCTGTAGTCCTAGCTACTCAGAAGGATAAGGCAGGAGGATCACTGAGCCCAGGAATTTGAGGTTGCAGTGAACTATGATCTCTCTAGCCTGGAAGACAGAGTAATACTCCATCACTAAAAAAAAAAAAAAAAAAAAAAAAAAAAAATTAAAAAAAGTTGTAAAACACTGCTAAAACCCAGTGAGAGAAATAAAAATAACTCCATAGAAAATTAGGCAAAGAAACTGATTAGTCCATTCAGAGAACAGGAAATACAAATGGCAAATACATAATATTTTAAAACATTCAAACTTTCTAAATATCGGAGAAATTCAAATTAAAACAAGATTGTCTCTTTATAAACATTAGAATGGTAAAATTTTAAGAGACGGATACATCCTGAGTAGGCTAGACTACAAGAGAATATATCATGTTATCTACCATCGGCGAAACATCAATTAGCTCTGTCGAAAGGGCAATTTGGCAGAAGGCATCCGAATTTAAAACGCACATGTCTTTCATATAAGTAATCATAATTCTAGAAATCTAGTCTACAAAAACACTTCCGAATGTTCAAAGACGTATATACAAGATTGTACGCTGAAGCCTTATTTGCAATAATGAAAAAAAATTAGCACCTAATTATGATAATAAATTATGGTGTGTCCATACTATAGAATATCAAGCAGCTGTTAAAGAGAATAATGTTGACTGATTTTGAAAGATCCTCGGAATGACTTAAGTGACAAAATCAGAGGACAGAATAATTTTATGTATAACACGTTCTCATTTATGCGGAAATCTAATTTTTATATATATACGTATTTATAGAAAACAGTAGTAAAAATGACCGGAAAGGTGTGAATCTAACTATTTTACGCTGCTCACATCTGAAGAGAGGCACGAAGGCAGTGTTAGGGGTACATTTGGGGGCTTACACATTTATTTCAGCGATGTTTAAGTTTTTTACCATTTTTTGTTGATGTCTTATTATACTAAGGTAAAATTTAAAAAAATAAATGTATGTAATTTTATTACTACGTATCACTTATACCCATCTTTTAAAAATAAATGCTGAGCAAATATTTAAATGTTGTCAGTTCGAAGGGCTCCTAATTAGTGATTTGCTGAGTGCACCTGCTGGTTTCCATCTACTCTGCTCTCGCTGGAGTGGCTGCAGGTGGGGCGGGGACAGGTACGGGGCCGGGCTGGTGGCCAGAGCCCCACAGGGACATCTGGGCTTCTGCAGCCCCAGACAGACTCATGCACACGCATGCACTCACAGGACACGCACACGCTTACACTCAGCTCCCCACGTGGGGAAGCAGAAAGGCACCATAGCGAGAAACATCTTTTTGTTGGTGCAGGACAAGCGGAGACTTCGGGGGGTCCTGTTTGGAGGAAGTGCTGCCACCTACCCCCAGCCCCCGTGAGGTGGCTGTCCCAGCCTCCCCGTAAATGCAGTGTCGGGGTGACCTTTACAGCTATCGACAGGGTGCCCCTGGAGGCTGGCAGGAAGCTGCTCCGTAGGAGCGGGGAGATCGATGACAGCACTTGGACCGACATCCTCGAGAAGCCTCCTGCTGCATGTGGACCCAAGGCCTTGGACCCCTCACTCTCTGCAGGGCCCCCCGCAGTGCAGGCTGACGGCCCCCGGGTGCTACTGGTCACTCCTTGCACCCGTTCTCTCTACAAAGCCTTAAGAAGCATATTTCGTTTTCTGAAAGCTTTAAACATCATCTGTCTTCTTTGCAGAAACACCAAACCTCTCATTCCTGCATCGGCACTTGAGTGCTGCATAGTCTCAGGGAACCTCTGACATATTGCACCCCGACTCTCGTCAGCAGCTGGGCAACCCGAACAGTCTCACGTTGCACTGAACTTGGCCGACAGAGTGAATTGAATGCCATTTCTGACCTTAGCACGTATCTGAATCTTCCTCTAGCTTTACCTTCCGCTCGCAGAACAGCAGCAGACCTTCCTATTTGCTCTCTGGGTATAAACAGAAATGCAACTTGCTGCAAAGACACTCCTGCAAAGGCTCCCTGTTGAGGCACTTACGTAATAGATGGAGGAGCTGCCGTGCCGGAGTCTCTAGCATCTCCAGGTGGTCTTGGATACGTGAGTCTGCCCACTGCCGGCCCTGAGCATTCAGGGGCAGGACACGATGTCATGGCTGAACCGGGGACCCTGGAGTCCTAGAGACCAGAGCTGCATCCAGACACCACCACCTGCAGACGCCGTGGCTCACGCACGTTTCTTAGCATTTCTGAGCCTCTTATGAAAATTTCCACTCTGCGTGGTCGGCGTTCAGGTGACAGTGAGAAGAAGGTGCTGGCATCACCTGTCCCTTTGAATACTCTATCGACAACGGCTATTACTCTGTTAGCCTCAGGGCTGCTGCTAGCACCGGGTCAAGGCACGAGGAAGAAGGACCAGAGCAATCCAAGGGAGCACGGTTTTTCCTTTGAGAGACCTGGAAAGCGACTTCCAAAAGCAGTGGGAAAACGTTTCAACCCAGTGAACTTCCCCGGATGCCTAAGTACTCCAGCAGACCGACTCAGCAAAAGCCCTCAAAGAACAAAAAGAAGTCATTCTCTAGACCTACATGTTTTCTCATGTCAGTATCATTCATGTAATAGTCTATCGAAAATGAACATTTCTGTTTCTGAAATGTGTTCTTTCGGGGGAAAGACAGAAGGACATCGGGCTGAGATAAGCCACATCCCTTGCTCCGACAGGGAGGACGTTTTCTGTTTCAGGTCTGTCTGGTACGTGCGGTCCTACTGAGGGGCGTTTTGAGTACAGAAAATACATCTGGCACAGGCAAGGGCTGGCGTAGGCAAGGGCCAGGATTAGCTGGAGGGCTCTGGGGCATTTCCCCGAGAAGCGGGTAAGAAAGAGATGCCCTTGGGAAGCAGGAAGACCAGAGAAAAGGATGGGGACAGTCCAGTCGGGAAATACAGCCCGCTGCGCTCTGAGGCCACCTGGGTTTTTTCAGTCGGACCTTTCTCTACACAGGTGAATTCTTTCTCTCTCTCTGTTCTCTCTCTCACCCTCTTTTGCTTTCTCAAATCCGATTCAGCCTGACCCTGCTTGTTCTTACAACTGGGAGGCATAGAGGCTCGACTTAGGTGTTCTGTGTTCTACTTCCGAATTCCCAAGAAAAGGAATCCGCAGAGTCCAACCTGCCGTCTCCACTGATCCTCATGGAGTCAGGGGAGCTGCGCCGTCTCATCTCATCTCGTCTCGTCTCATCTCATCTAATCGGCAGCCGCAAGGAGGGAAGGTGCCGTCCTGCATCCCCAACTATTAAAACTTTCTTGAGGGCAGGAACCAGTCTTTCCACCTGGCCTGGCGCCCAGTAGGTGCTCCGTAAAACCGATTGATTGATTGATTGATTTTATACTGCACATCAGGCTTGAAAGTTCCTACAGTGCTAGCATAGCTCGCAAATTGTCACTTGTCCCCTCTAAGAATAAATGTCAGATGATCCGAGCCGAATAGAGTGTTAGACTCATTTATTTCACTTTCTGTAGACCTTCTGGGTGAAAGTTAGGCTCATCAAACACGCGTATGAGCTGGAAAACTTGGGGTTCGTGTAAGGATGAAGTGTCATATGTATTTTAACAACATTGCATATAACTAGGATGCTGTAGGTACCAAGCTGCTGTGTGTTTTGGTGTCTTGGTAATGGCTGGTCCTTTAAGGCAGTATTTCTTCTCCAGGTAAAATATTGAGATGGGAGAAGAAGTGAATGGTCTTTCTTTGTCATCCAAAGTGACCACACATGTTCAACCTGACTGTCCCCTCACTGACGCCTCTGAGCTTGGGGGAGAAGAGAAATGAGGGGCAGAGAGAGAAGAGACCACCAGAGAGGCGTCTTCAAAGGGCTGAATTCCCGCACCGCCGCCTGTCTGGGTCCCGGGAGGCTGGGTGCGTTCAGGCTCCCGGACGAGCCTCAGCCCTGGTCCTCCTGGGTTTACACCTTCATGTCATCTAACCTGATGTCTCCACAGCCCCTTCGCAACTCACACATCGGCCCGGGGAAATGGAATGAGGCCAGGGTGGCGTCTACCGATGGCGGGTTAGATTAATGAGGTGCTTGCTTTCCTTTGGAAAACCCCAGAGGAAATACCTGCAGATTTAATTCTCCGTTAAAGGTGGAAGTCTGGGTCTGAATCTATTGGGTCTCGCCCCTTCCTGCTCAGCATATCTTTGGAAAGGTCAGCTCTGGGAAAGATTGGAGCGTCGGCATCTTCTCCCTGGTGCTGTATAAAGACTTCTGACCTTTCCGTGGTCCTGATTCCTTCTCTTCCTTCCCTCTTAATGTTCCTCTCCCTCCTTTCTGAGTGCCATTATTTATTGAGGTGTAAAAATCTTCTATTCATGCATACATATATAAATATATGTATAAATTTATTTATGTATATGTATGTATTTATATATAAATACTTGTATGCGTGAATACAAGATAAAAAACAGATGACTTGGCAAAAATGGCACACCTGAGCACTCCCCCAAACTGTCAAGGTCATCAAGAACAAAGCCGTCTGGGAAACCGTGGCAGCTAAGAACCTAAGAGGTAATGGGGTATGTTCAATGGGATTCTGGACCAGAAAGGGAACATTAGGTAACACCAAGAAAATCTGAAAAGAGGATGGATTCTAGGTAATGACAGTTTATCAATATGGGCTCGTTACTTGTAACAAATGTATTATACTAATTTAAGATGTTGATAATAGGGGATACTGGGTATGGGATTGTGTACTATAGCTTCTTAATTTTTCTGTAAATCTAAAACTGTCCTAAAAATGAAGTCTATTTTAAAAATGGGAAACAACACAAAACAAAATGGTGCATGCTAAAACCTCAATCCAGCTGGAACCTCACAAAGTATGACCTTAGACACCGCGGCTGAAATGGCCAGGCTCGGGGTGGGGGCCTGGCGAAGTTAGTCCTTCTCGGTAACCAGGAGGTAACCAAGCAATGAGCTCGTTATGCAGATCCATTCTGGGGCTTGCGGGAAATGCTAGAAATTAACCATTGGAGATGACTCCATATGGTTGGTTTCTTTAAGCTGTTACGTTCCAGAGAGAAAGCGTGATGAGAATGATTCTTGGAAGGAAGGAACTCTGGAATGTGCTGGAAAGGAGGGGAGGTATGTTTCCCTAGGGGTGAGTGATGCTTCTGCAGACACCAGCGGTCTCCCGGGCAGCGTCAGGTGGATGGCTCAGGTGAGCTTGGGCGGCCCGAGGCGTCTGAACCACTCGATCTAATTTTATACATTTGGGATATCGAAAAGGGTCACAAAGGAAGTTCCATTTATTTATTGTTTCTGAACGTCGTATCTGAATACTTCACTGATCACAAGAGACGCGTTGATGTTGTCCTGGATTCCTTCAACCTCTCCCAGATGGAGCCCTGTTCCGGCTCATTCGGGCGATACCGGGGCGCCGTGTCGGTCAGCTCCCCCGGAAGTCCGCTTCTGAACTCCCCTCTGCGGGTTTTTTTTTTTTTTTATTTTTTCTTTCCTTTCTCGTTGACATTCCAGCCCTTGAGACAAGGTCTTGGCTCCTGTCTCCTTTCGGGATCTCGTTTTGGGGGAGCTGGAACACCTGTCCGCCGGGCGCCTGCCATTCCGCATCTGGGCCCGGCTGACGGGGCTTGTCTGCTTTGACTAATGATGTGATTGATGGACCAAATAAGGAAGAACACACAAAAAAACATTTCTGTCTGGTCCGGTGTGTCAGCGAGGCTTCATCAAGTGGCTGCTGAAGGTATATTTTGCTGCATGCCTCATTACACAGTAATGGCATTCCCAGGCAAAGCTGTTCCTTTTCATGACACAAGACAGCAGGCAGCTTTACGGGCGCGGGGCCCACCGCGCCCGGAGGAAGGAGAGGCGCACTAAAGAGCGGTCATTTCCAAAAGTGCCTCAAGTTGCTTTTTTGTTGTCATGAATTTAATATGAATCAACACAATATGAAGCCGCATGAGGGATTTTAGTGACTGGTGATTTTTTTTAAGACTGCTGTCTAAACAGCCATCAAGGACGGAGAGGGGAGGGCGAAACCACAACATTCTCTTTCTCCAAACCTGTTGCAAAAACGGAGTCATCTGTCAATTTTATGGCATTAAGAAAGTACACAGAAGCACACAGTAGTCCAAACAAATGTCTTCTTTCAGGCTAAACATGTGGGAAATGCCACGTCGCTGATGCCGGGATCATCTCACTCAGCAAACTGGGTATTTATAACTTGCATTGCGACGGCCTGCTCTGGAAGGGGTGACAGTCATGAGAATTGCAAATGCTACACTGTTGCCTCTTTGTGCGTCTAATGACGATCGGAACATCAGTCCCGACTGGGGCAGGAGGGAAGCAAAGAACCGCCTCATCCGGCTAACAAGATACCTGTGAGCTACCATCCGGTGCCGGAGGATGAAAAGGGCCGTGATTAAAAATAAGAGGTAGACTAGGTAAATTCGTGGCCTAATTTATTTTTTTTCTTCTCTTTCTTCATTAGGGGCCAGTTGAGAGCAAGCGTGTTGAGTTTGGCCATAGAGTTCCTCCTTCTTTTTTGCATTTTGCATTTCAGCTCTCCTCGATATCATTTCTTTCTTTTTCTTTTTTTTTTTTTTTTACGGCAAATTTTCCTTGCCAAGGTATTTTATGACACATATTCCTTTCTTTTCTTTAACATGTTGGACCATCTCCAAAGAGAAATGCTTCAAACGAAGTTTCCTTTTAAACACTTTTTATTCTTTCTCGCGAACGCCACAAAGTCTTTAGCGGTGGGTTATTGTGAATACTATGTGATCTTAATGAGTTGCGATTAGGCAAAACTCTCTTCTCATAATAAATACTAGATAATAAATCAGAAAATGTATATGAGATCTTTATTCCTATTTCAAAAGGGAGAAAGACATAAATGCAAAATCTTGTTATGATAAATATGAAAGATTATCTTTTAATGTGCATTTAATTTACTGTGTTTGCAAGAGGTGGTAGTTTGACTTTTGTGTCTATTTTAACTTTGCATAGCACCAGCCAATGCAAAGGGGCTCTGAGAGAGACGGTGACTTTCCCACCAGGGTAATTAGTAGCGGGGCCCTGGGGGGCCAGGGGTAAGGACATTGTCGTAGGGCCAAGGTATGCAGGTTTAGAAATAAACAAGTTATCAAACGCAAACAGATGACTTCCTATATGTATAACGAGTACACAAAGGAAGTGAAGGCAGGAATGGTATTATTTTTTTTTGGTTGAACCAAGGCAGAATAGTTGTCAAATGGCTTTTGTGAGTTTCCTACATCTGTTCATACTGTTCCCTGCATTTTGATATCGAAACAGCAAGCTATGGAGCAAAAGAACCACAGGGCTCTGTTCTCCCAGAAGTTAAAGTGGAGCCAGTGCCCATCGCGGTCAGAGAGCAGGGTCAGCTGGAGCGCGCACCTGCCCGCGCTCTGTGACTTCGCCATTTGGGATGGGGAGCAGGTGGTTCCCGTGGTGGCGGAGGCCGCTGTGCTCTGTTAACCTTGGAGAGGAGGCCTGGTGCCAGGGGGTGTTGGACACCCCCACGTCCCGTACTGTAGTCCTGAGAAACATCAGCAAGTCACAGGTTTCCTATAAACCGCCGCCCTGCGCTGACTTCTCGGCCTGGCGCTTTGTCTTGCGGCCGCCTTCTTGACTGACAACGTCAAAGCCAAGCGATGAGATACTTTAACCTGGAAGTCCCCTTCCCATGCTTGCACCAAAAAGCTTCCCCTGTACATAAGCGTCTTGCAGAAGACCCGGAACCTTCCTTCTTGCCCTGACTTTCCATTTTATTTATTTATTTATTTTTTGAGACAGAGTCTCACTCTGTTGCCCAGGCTAGAGTGAGTGCCGTGGCATCAGCCTAGCTCACAGCAACCTCAAACTCCTGGGCTCAAGCCATCCTCCTGCCTCAGTCTCCCGAGTAGCTGGGACTACAGGCATGCGCCACCATGCCCGTCTAATTTTTTCTATATATTTTTAGCTGTCCAATTAATTTCTTTCTAATTTTAGTAGAGACGGGGTCTCGCTCTTGCTCAGGCTGGTCTCGAACTTCTGAGCTCAAACAATCACTCCCCCCCCAACCCGGCCTC
>CAUYSK010068947.1:0-45365 GCA_963575035.1 Avahi laniger | reverse complement strand
TCTATGTAAAGATCCAGGAAGTCAGGCAGCTTCCTTCATCCCATCCCCTTGAGTCCAAACTGGCAGTTTTCCTGCCGGGGTGGCCGATTTGGTTGTGGCTGGCACCCATACTGACCTCCTTATCAGGTGGTGGGTGGTCTGCCTTAGTATTCTTCTCCAAATACACTTTCTCATTTTTTATCACTTGGAACAGGTGAGTATTTTTCAAATCTTTATGTTCTGGTTCCTTTTTGCTGAACAATTTCATCTTCAATCCATTTCTCCTTTTTCACATTTTGCTGTAAGCAGTAGGAGGAACCTTGCTCCTTCAACACGGTGTTTAGAAATCTCCTCAGCTAAACATCCAGTTTCATCACTCACAAGCTCTACCTTCCACAAACACTGGAGCATGAGCACAAGTCAGCCAGGTTCTTTCCCATTTTATGACAAGAATTGTTTTTCCTCTAGTTTCCAATCACATATTTTTTATTTCCGTCTGAGATCTCATCAGAATGGCCTTTACCATTCATATTTCTACCAGCTTTATGGATGTGATTATTTGCATGTTCTCTAAGAAGATGGAATCTTTCTCTCCACCTCTCCTCTTTTCTGTTTGGGCCCCACCAGCACCACCTTTAGAAGTCCCTTTGCAACAATGGTGGCTTTTTCTAGCACAGACTCACAACTCTCCCAGCCTGGGTAACCATTACCCAGTTCTAAAGCTGCCTTCACATTTTTAGGTGTTTGTTACAGCATCACCCCACTGTCAGTACCAATTTCTCTACTCCTCAATATCCAGTATAGTGTTTGGCACATAATAAGTGCTCAATTAATATTGGTTTAATTCATGAAAACCCTCATTTACTTCTATTTGCAGTTTATGACTGTCCTTCTAAACAATTTTCTGTACATACTTACATACATAACATGTAGGTCATATGTCCTATGAATCGGATTACAATGTACTTGAAGTTCTGCAACTACATCTTTTAAACTTAACAGTATATCATTTGCTTTTTTTCATGTACATCCACATAGCTAGATGGTAATTAGTTTAGTACTACACAGGTCATACTATGACCATATTGGAAATTATTAAACTTCATGATACAGAGTAATTTCTAATGTTTTACTCTTTCAAAGAGTTCTTCCTAGAATAGCCTCCAACATACAAATGTTTGTATTTATGTACAACTTGTATTTCTGTAGGCTGGGTTCCTACAGTGGAATTGCTTGGTCATAGGGCATGTTTATTTTAAATGTTTATATCGCCAGGCTTATTGCGCTCCAAAAAGGCTGTGTCAATTAGCAATCTCACCTACACGCAGAAGTGCCTATTTTTCCACCCTCTTGGCCCATAACAGATACTTTCAATAGTTTACATTTCTGCCAATATTCTAGGCATGAAATTGCACCTATCTTAATTTACATATTCAGTTACTAGGAAAGCTATTGTGCATATTTTTTCATACTTCATATGTTTATTGGATATTTGTATTTCTTCTGTGAATAGCTTGTCCATGTTCTTCATCCATTTTTCTATTGGGTTGTTTATCATTTTTAAAATTGATTTGTGGAAGTACCGTATATATTATAGAGGTTAACTCTTTGTTGTAAATGTTGCAGATATTCCCCAGTCTGTCTCGTCTTTTACTTTATTTTATAGTATCATTTGTCATACCACAGTTTTAGATTTGTATGTAATAAAATCTGTCAATCTTTTCCTTTATGGCTTCATCATTTCATGCTTTGTTTAGGCAGGCTTGAAGTCATACATACAGCGTATTGTATATTTTTGTAAGCCATCTTAAATCCTTTAAAAAAAATAAAGGCAAGATATAAAGAAATGAATGAATTAAAACAAGAAGAGTTCCTCCCAGGCATGTCACATGTGAAGACAGTAGTGTCTTATATATTTACATACCACTTTTGCTTCCCAAGTGTTTTCAACTTTATTATCTCATTATCCAGGTCTCGCAATGTATCCAATACTGCCAAAGGCAACCTGAACCAGCTGCTTGTGTATTTACCTCCCTTCCTTCTGCTGTGCCCCTGGAGGAATGTGCAAGCCTCTCGAGTTTGTAACTTTGGGGACACAGCCTTGTCCGCAGTCCCTGACTCCCCACAGAGCCCCTTGGTAGGTCATCAGCACAAACATGCAGATGGAGGTGGGGCACAGAGCCACCTGTGGGGTGTGTCAGAGTGTCCCCCATTCATTGATAAGTCACATTGATAAGAAGGTCACAGATCCTTCTTGTCCTTATTTGTCCTGGTGCTTATAGTTCCCGGATTTTTTGCATACAAGGTGGAAGGCAGCATGAGATGGTGGGAGGTCTCAAATGCTGTTCCGAGTGAGCAGCTGAGAAGCAGAGAGTGGGGAGAGGGGGCAGTGAGGAGTGGGGGTATCCAGTCCAGGCAGCTCCGCACGTCACCGCCTGCATGCCGACGGTCCGAGGAACATGTTACGTGCTAAAATGAGGGCCCTTGGAGGAGAGGGACAAGCTGGGTCTCGAAGGCCGAAGTTGTTTTCTGCTGCTGCAACACAAGACCACAGACGGGGAAGTTCACAAAGAGAAGTTTATTTGGCTCATGGCTCTGGAGGCTGGGCAGTGCCATGGTGGAGCCACGCCCTGGTGACCTTGTCTAATCCTGATCACCTCCCCAAGGCTCCACCTCCAATCAACATGTGAATTTGGGGGTTACGTTTTCAACACAAGGAGTTTGGAGGACACACAGTAACAGCTGAGGTGCGAGCGCTGACTCCACTGGGTGCCAGCCGGGGGAGACTCGGGGTAGGAACTTTCACTTCCCTCGTACTGTCTTTTAAGTACCATGATGTCAGAATCTACTCCTAGTTGCTAGAGTGATTCTGTGACTTAAAGAAAATTGCCCATATCAAGCATTTTAAATATGGGTAATATTCAAGAAAAGCCAGATATTTCTACTGAAAAAGTAAAAACTTCAAAAACCTCTGGTGTGGTAGAAAGCGGATGACTGTTTTAGGCAATCCTAGGTTTTTCTTGTGGCTCTGCCGTTGGCCATCCTCGTGATCTTGGGTACATTACTTAAGTTTTCTGACAGGCTAAAAGTCCTTTCCTGGCACAGGGGGACATCAAACCTACTCTGATTTTATTCCAGGAGCTACCCCAATTTCCCGTTGCCTCCTGAACCCCAAACTAGTAGCGATGTTGTACGAGTTGGGATTCTCTATTTGAGAGAGGGCGAGAGAGAGAGGAAGAGGAAAGGAAAGGAAGGGAGGGAGGGAAAAAGGAAGGAAGAAAAGAAAAGAGAAGGGAAGGGAAGGGAAAGGAAGGGAGAAAGGGAAGAGAAGGGGAAGGGTAGCACTGACTTTAATATTAGCTAAAGAGACTATATTTTCAGAAACCAGGGAGCTCACGGTCCTCATGGACAGCTGGGCAAAAAGAAGGGTACATGACAACTGAGGAGCAGGACAGAAAGTAGGCAGCACAAAAATAATAATTGTGACAATGATGATGATGATGACACCAGTCACTGACATAGTGTTTGTGCATCAGGTACTATTTCAAGCATTTTTCATGTATTGACTCTTTCAGTCTAAGCACAACCCCAATGAGGTATATACTATTACTCTCCCATTTTACAGATGAGAACACTGAGGCAGAGGGTTTAGAAAGCCCAGAGAAACACCCAGCCAGTGGCAGAGCGGGGATTTAAATCTTGGCGTGGGCCCAGTTGTGGCTTTTCACTGCAAACAACATTATCAGGATTCTCCACTCATCTTGGCTCGGGGTTCCTAGAAAACAACCACAGGCCAAAATTGTATCTGCTAAATCCCTATCATGAGGTGCAATCCCAGGGAGGAAGAATGAAGGAAGGCAGCAGGAGGGAAGCAAGTACAAGGGGTGGCCTTGCTGAGCTGGTTACAGGCTCACAGCGGTGTACCTGGGGCTCGGTCTCTGGGATGAGTCAGGAGAGTCACAGGAAACCACCGCACTTTGGAACTGTCTGTGACCGGAGGAGAGACAGCGATGGAGTGACCGCCTCCTCCCCATCTCTAGCCTCTTGCTGGTTGAAGCCCACCCCACGGGGCGTTAACTTCCCATAAGTCCAGCTGAGTCACCCAGTGTCCCAAGCAGCCGGAGCCTCCCTGGGGGGAGTCCAGCGAGGGTACAGGCACAGACATCTTGTTTGTCACCAGCGTTAGGCGTGGGCTCTCGTATCCGTGCTAGCGGTGGCCCCCGAGGCCGCCTCAGCCCGGCCGTGGAGCAGTGTGAGCGCGGACGATGGCTGCTGCAGCTGAAAGGCACAACTCAACGCCCGGACATCCAGGGCTGAGGCAGAAACTGGGTCCCATCCTCCTTCTAAATATTATTTTACATGAGGATCACTCTAGTTGGAGCCAAACAGAAGCCACACGTGATGAAGAGAGAGGCCTTTAATCTCTCCCTCTGAGACAGTAGCATGATCTAAGTTTTAAAGACGGGGAACTCAAGAGCCAGGAGGATTATGCGATTTGAATGAGGTTTTACAGCTATTTAGACATGGTGGTGAGAAAGAGAATCCACATGCCCTAGATCTTCCTGAATTTCTTACTTTCGTTGGTAATGTGGATCTAATGTGCTCATAGCATTTTGAGGGCAGGTGGTAAGTGTTGTAGAGAAGAAAGCAGTGGACGTATTTGTGGATGGAATTTGGCTACCTGTTTTGGAATAATGGTTGAATGACTTAGTTAACATCTGAACCAGAGAAGGCTATTAACAGATTTTTCAGTAAATGTTTCATTTGAAACCAAATGATCTTTTTAGAGAGTACACACATTAGGGGATGTTAGTCCTCATCAGGGAAGGTTGGCATATCGGATTGTGATGGGAATAACCAACACCGATGCCGCACTAACAGAGGAAAGAAGGAAGGCAGCACCCATCATTTATCATTGTTTTGTGCGCTAGCACCTTGTAATAAGGACAAGCAGTATCTTACACGAATATACTGTGCTCTCTTTCCCTGGAGTAGTTAGATCAAAGCAGTTTTCCTCATGAAGGCTCATTTAGTCTCATAGCAAAGATTCGGTAGATGAAAGACGAGAAGTGTGGTTCAGGAGCGCAGAATCAATTAATTTGAAAAACACAGTGTAATATATTACAGCTGGTTACTTAGAGATGCTGCTTCTGAAATATTGTAAAGATCATTGAAAGGCATGTTATCATTTAGATATATACATTTCTCACCCTTTGATTATATGACTCTTTTTAAATCTACAAGAATTTACATAATCTCCCCCTCCCAACTCATTCTTAACTCAGAGTCAGTAAGTTTCAAATACAAATCCAAGTCCTCATCTTAGGCATTTTTCTATCTTCGCCTAGATGTCTGTTTTTCTTTACTTAAAAGCTCTTTGGAAGTCCATGAAGCTTCCCTAGTGGAGTCCAAGGGGGTGCTTTCTTCGGCACTCAGGAAAAACTAATAGGAAGGAAAATAGTCAAACACGCCAACAAGAAAACTTTTTGTTTTCCTTGTTTCTGGCAGGCATTAGACTCATAGAAGTCAAGAACTGGATTGCAGAATCTTAGCTCATGTGTGCACACCTACAATATTATCAAATGACGAATTTAACAAATTTTTATTCAGTGCTCACGATGTACAAAGTTCTGTGCTAATGTCGAGTAAGAGCTACATAAACCGAAAAGGTGTAGACCACGCCTTTCAGTTCACATCTTCTTGGTTTTGACAGGGTTTGTCTGTGAGGTAAACTTCTGGAATCCTCTATTTTCCTTAATAGCTACAAACCTTAAGGCATGGATGTCTCAGCCTCAGGTGTGTGTGAATAAAAAGGAAAAAAAAACATGTTGAGTGTTCCTTAATGCAAGGCACTGTGCTTGCTGTGTATGTAGTATTATTTCATTGTAATCTACATTGCAACCACACAAAGTAGATATCATCCTCATTTTTCAAATGAGGAGTTCAGACTGTGTGAATAGTTCAGTAAGAATTTAGCAGCACACATATAATCATCAAACACCTTCTGTATCTTGTTTTATTTTTGTTTTAGAAGTTTGGCATAGGATCTTGTTTGGTGAGAGAAGAGGCTGCCTATATGTTTAGGGTTGGCTGATGGTTATGATTAGAAATCCGTGTGTGTGTGTGTGTGTGTGTGTGCGTGCGTTTGAGATGGAGAGATGAATTTAGGATACGTTTGCATCATTTTTAAAGGTAGATCTAGGCTAATGCTACTTTCAGAGTTCAAAAGAAGGAAGAAAGTCCAGTTTGGTGTGAAGGCACTAACATTGGCTATCTCTAGCAGAAAAAGAAAGACTGGTGAGTCCTGGCAGGCAGTCTAGCGAAGGTCAGAGAGCTGCAGCTTATGCCTGCGTGGCCCGAGTGTCACAGAGATGCGGTCAGTCATGATATCTGAGCCTCAGACATATCGAAGGATCCTCTCAGTCTCTGCTCCCTAATGCCTTTACCCCGTATTCCAGAGCAAAAGGGAGAAAAGCAAAATTGACTCTGAAGGCAGACTCCACGTGGCCAGGTTCATTAAATGTAGGAATGGTTGCCGTGTGAGGCAAGCGGAGAAAGGATGTGACTTCGCGTGAGGCAGGGAAGCCGAGAACGTACGATAGAATGAGACGATAAAATAAGGAAAAACTGCGGACTGCCTCACGTGCTGGAAGCTCTGCCTTCCATTTAGACCCAAAGTGCACTGCAGATGTATTTCATAGAGATCTGGGACAAGGACAAGGAGGGCAATACTAGTGATTTCTTTTTTTTTTAAAATTAGTGACCAATCTTCCCTTTGTGCTTCAATGGAAACAGAAGGAGATGAGCTCCAACGGGCAGGATGACTTGCTTCCGGGGCTAGCCCACGGTGCCATCGACCCTGCTGAAAATGTCCAGTATTTCATTAGAGTGTGGCTCTTCTCTCTGTCGACTCGCGTTAACAAAATACTTAGCAATAACAATCCCATCTAATACGGCTGTATCAGTTAACATGTAGGTCTCATGTAGTTCCATCTATGCGAAAGCCCAGAGAGTAGGTAATTCACAGGCCAGTACTTATAACAACATCGCTTAGCCCACACGCGAGAGGCCGGGACTGGAATCAAGATTCCCGATGTCCAGTTCGGAGTTCCTTGCACGGTGCGATGCTGCCGCCGGGCGCGAAGGCGAGAGAGCGTAGTCGTCGTGTGATTGGAAGGTCCCGGCAAGCCAACAATTTAAAAATGTTCCAGAAATGCCACCACTCAGACACCAACCTGAAAGTACATCGGAGAGAGATGTCATTTACCTCATCAAGTAATTTGTGGTTTTTTAAAAAAATCAACTTTACTGAGCTATAATTTATATACAAAAAATTTTCAACATTTTAAGGTTGACGACTTTTGACAAATTGTATACAGTCATGCAGCCACCGCCTTAATCAAAATATGAAACCTCCCTGTCTGGCAAGAACATTTGTTCACGCCGCTTTGTATCCCTTTAGTCATTCTCTCGCCTCAGACGACTCCAGGCAACCACTGATGTGATTTCTCCAACTACAGACAGGATTTTATGTATATGAAATCATACAGTATGTGTTCCTTGGGGTGAGGCTTCTCTCGCTTAAAATAATCTCTGTGAGATTCATTCGTTGTTGCACACAGTTTACATTGCATTAGTGGACCATAATTTTTTAAATCCGTTTGTCAAAGGAAATTGAGGTTATTTCTAGTTTCAGGCTATTACAAATAAAACTGTTATGAACATTTGTGTGCACGTCTTTTTATAGATGTATGTTTTCATTGGGGGGGGATAATACCAAGGATTAGAATGGCTGTGTCACATGTTAAGTGTGTCTTAAACTTCATAATATGTAGCAAGACAGTTTTAAAAAGTGGTAGAGCCTCCTTTGCCACCAAAAATATGTGAGCCTTCCGTTTGCTACACACCCTTGCTCTTTGGAATTGTGTCTTTGTGTGTGTGTGTGTGTTACAATTAATTAAAATGTAATAAATGAAAATAAATAAACGCAGTTGTTAGCATGGTTGAGATATAATTCACAATCCATTCATTTAAAAGTGTATGATCCCATGGGTTTTGGTATATTCTGGAGTTGTACAGCTACCCATTTTTTATTGTGCAACACAATCAATTTTAGAAAAATTTTATCATCCCCAAGAGAAACTCCTTTTGGAAGTCACCCTTCTTCTCATCCTCTACCCCACGACTCTCTAAGCCCAGGCAACAGCTAGTCTACTCTCTTTCCCTATAGAATTGCCTATTTGGGACATTTTAAATAAATGGCATTATATGATATGTGGTCTTCTGTGATTTCCTTCATTGACTTAGCATAATGTTTTCAAGGTTCATCCATGTTTTAGCATGTATCAATACTTCATTCCTTTTTATAGATGAATAGTAATAAGTATGGATGTATCACATTTCATTTATGCATTAATCAGCTGATGGATGTTTGGAGTGTTTCTACTTTTGGGCTGTTGTGAATAATACTGCTATGAACATTTGTGTACAAGTTTTTATGTGGACATATGTTTTTATTTCTCTTGAGTATGTAGCTAGGAGTGGAATTGCTAAGTCATATGATAACTCTATATTTAACCCTTTAAGAAACTACAAGACTATTTTCCAAAACTGAAACATCGTTTTATATTCTCACTGCAGTGTGTGACGTTTCCAGTATTTCGGCATCCACACCGACACTTGTTGTTATGCACTCTTTGTGATGAGAGCCATCCTGGTGGGTGGGAAGTGTCAGCCCATCGTGGCTATGATTTGCACTTCCCTTGTGGCTGATGGTGTGAGCTGCTTTTGATGAGCGTAATGATCGCTCTTACATCTTCTTTAAAGAATTGTCTATTTAGGACCTTTGCCTGTTTGTAATTGGGTTGTCTTTTTTTAGTGAGTTGTTAGAGCTCTTCATATTTCCTGTACCTGAGTACCTTATCAGATATAGGATCTGCAAATATTTTTCCCCATTCTGCGGGTTGTCCTTTCACCTTCTTGGTGGTGTTCTTTGAAGCACAACACTTTTAAATTTTGTTGAATACCAGTTTAGTTTTTTTTTTTCCTTGTGTTGCTTGTACCTTGATGTTAGTTATGAAACCAAAATGGTTTCATTAAGAAACCATTACTTACCCCGAATCATCAAAATTTACCCCTCTGTATTTATCTAAGAATTTTAGATCTTACATTATTTATTTTGAGTTAATTTTTGTATGTGGTGTATGGTAAGGTACAAGTTTATCCTTTTGCATGTGGATATCTACTTTTCCTGGCATCATTTGTGGAAATGACTATTCTTTCCTCAATAAATTGTTTTAAAAAACCAGTTGATCATAAATGTGGGACAGGGGTGTTGCTTCTGGACTCTCAATTCTATCCCATGGATCCATACATCTATTCTTATGCCAGCATCACAGTCCTATTACTGTGGCTTTATAGGAAGGTTTGAAATCCGGAAATATGAGTCCTCCAGATTTGTTCTTTGTTTTCAAGATTGTTTTGGCTATTCTGAGACCTCTAAATTAACATACGAATCTTATCATCAGCTTGTCAATCTCAGCAAAGAAGCCAGCTGCTATTTTGATAGCAATTACCTTGACTCTGTAGATCAATTTGAATAATACTGCCATTTTAACAACATGAAGCCTGCCAATTCATGAACATGGGATGTCTTTCCAGCTATTTAAATAATCTTAATAACTTCAACGATATTTTATAATATTTAGAGTATAAATTTTGTACTTGTTAAATTTATTGTTAAGCATTTTATTCTTGTTATGCTATTGTAAAAGCAATTGTTTTTGTAATTTCATTTTCAGTTTTCTCAGTGAGAGTGTATAGAGATATAATGAATTTTTGCATGTTGATCTTGTATCTTGTAAAATTTCTGAACTAATTTATTAGTTCTAATAGCTTTTTGGTAAATTTCTTAAGAGTTGTTACAGACAGGATCATGCCATGTGTGAATACAGAAAGTTTTACTTCATCCTTCCTGATTTCAGTGTCTTGTGTTGCATTTTCTTGCCTAGTAGCCCTGGCTAGAACCTACAGAACAATGTGGAATAGAAATGATTGAGAGCAGACATCCTTCTCTTGTTCCTCCTCTTAGGGGAAAGCATTCAGTCTTTCACCATTAAGTATAATGTTAGCTATGTTTGAGGTTTTTTTGTTTTGTTTTGTTTTTAGTAGATCCACTTCATCAGATTGAGAACGTTCCCTGCTATTTCTAGTGTGTTGCCTGGTATTTTTTGTTTTTTTTTTTTGTTTGTTTGTTTGTTTTTTTATCTTGAAGGAGTGCTGGATTTTGTCAAATATTTTTTATATATCTATTGAGATGATTATGTGGGTTTTGTATATTATTCATTTGAAATGATGTATTACATGAATTGATTTCCAGATGGTGAATCAATCTTTAATTCCTGGTATAAATCCCATTTAGTTGTAGCATATAATCATTTTTATATGTTGTTGGATTCTTTTGGTACTACTTTTGTTGAGAATCTTCACATCTATATTCATAAGAGATACTGGTCTATAGTTTCCTTTTCTTGTGATGCCTTTGCCCAGTCTTGGAATTCGGACAATACTAGCCACATATTACGCGATAAGTTGAGAAGTGTTCTCTGCTATATTTTTTAAATAATTTGCGAAGAATTGGTATTGATTCTTCTTTAAATGTTTGGTAGAATTTACAGTGAACCCATCTGGGCCTAAGTTTTCTTTGTTAAGAAATTTTGATTACTAATTTAGTATTTTTATTTGTTACAGATCTACTCAGATATTTAAAATTTCTTCTTAAGCCAGTTTCAATAGTTTGTGTCTTTCTACAAATTTGTCCGTTTCATCTAAGTGATCTAGTTTATTGGCATGCAATTACTCATAGTACTCCTTTATGATACTTTTTTTCTGTAAATTTGGCAATAATGTTCTCTCTTTAATTCCTGATTTTATTAATTTGAATTTGATCTTCCTTTTTTTTCTTGGTAAGTCTTGGTAAAATCTTGTCAAAGAACAAACTTTTGATTTTCTTGATTTTTAAAATTATTTTCTCTTGTTTATTTCATTAATATCTGTATATTTTTATTATTTTATTCCTTCTACCTGGTTTAGATTTAGTTTACTCTTCTTTTTCCAGTATTTTAAGGTGGAAGTTTAGGTTATTGATTTGAGGTAACTCTTTTTTTTTTTTTTAATTTAGACATTTACAACTATAAATGTCCCTGTAAATATTACTTTTGCTGTACCCATACATTTTGATATATAGTGTTTTCATTTTCATTCTCTCAAGGTATATTCTTATTTCCCTTTGACCCATTGTTATTTAGGAGTGAGTTGTCTATGTTCACATACTTGTGAATTTCCCAAATTTCTTTCTGTTACTAATTTCTAATTTTAACCCATTGTGGTCAGAGAATATATGTTGTATGATTTCAATTCTTTTAAATTTATTGAAATTTGTTTCATAGCCTAGCATATGGTCTCTCATGGAGAATGCCCCATGTGCACTTGAGAAGGCTGTGTATCATTCTCCTGTTAGGTGCGGTATTCTATGCCAGTCTTTTTAAATTTTAGCTGGTCCAGTGTGTGTTAATAGCTGATTTGTTGTGGTGTTAATTCATGTTTTTCTGCTAACTAATGTTGAATATCTTTTCATGTTTTTATGGGTCACTTCTTTTATGAAATGTTTTGAAGTTCTGTGCCCATTTTGAAATAAAACACATGTCATCATTATTGAGTTATAAGAGTATTATACATTTGAGCTACTAGTCCCTTGACAGACTTGTATTATATATATATATAAAATTTGTCTTACCTTTTCATTTTTATAAGCTGTCCTTTGAAGAACTAAAGATCTAGCTTTTTTTGTTTGTTTGTTTGTTTGTTTGAAATGGAGCCTAACTGTCTTCCAGGCTAGAGTACAGTGACATAATCACAGTTCACTGCAACCTCGAACTCCTGGACTCAAGTGATCCTCCTGCTTCAGCCTCCTAATTAGCTGGGACTATAGGCACATGCCACTATGCCCAACTAATTTTTTTGATTTTTTTGTAAAGACAGGGTCTCACTGTGTTGCCCAGGCTGTTCTCAAACTCCCGGCTTCAAGCTATCCTCCCAGCTAGGCTTCCCAAAGTGCCAGGATTATAGGTGTGAAATATCACACCTGGCCTAAAGGTCTACCTATGATGAAAACCAAATTATCATTTATTTTTATGTACCTAGTTTTTTATTATATATAGTGTTTGTGGCCAGTCTAGAGATCATTGGCTACCCCAAGGACATGAAGGTGTTCTTCTATGTTTTCTTCAAGATATTTTATAATTTTAGCTTTTATGTTTAGATGTACAATCTGTTTGAGTGATTTTTTATATGATGTAAGGGAAGGATTGAAATAATTTTTATTTTTCTGATTCAGATATCCATTTATTCTAGCACGTTTGTTGAAGAGACTGTCCTTTCACCCATTGAATTACATTGATGATTTTTCAAAAATCTGTTGACTGTGTATGTATTGATATTTTGGAATTAACTATTCTCTTCCGTCAGTCTACGTGTCTATACTTACACTAATGCCACAATGTGTTGATTATTGTAACTTTCTAGTAAGCTTTAAATTGGATCGTGTAAATCCTCCAAGTTGACTCCTCTTTTTTCATTTTTTGCCCATTCTCTGTACCTTGCTTTTTCATATATATTTCGGAGTAAGTTTGTCAATTTCTTTTAAAAAATAAGCTATAGTGTTTTTTATTGGTGTTTGGTTTTTAATTTTTTAACTTAAATTTTTATCGACCCATTGTAATTATACATATATATACACATACCTATCTGATGTTTTGACACATACCTGTGTTGCGCTAAAGTTTGCCCTCGGCCACAGACAAATGGACTCCCCGTGGCTAAGCGAGGTGTTCAGAGTTAAACAGAATCAGGCAGCCACGGTTGAGTGAGAGAGCAGCCATGTGCTCTGTGCTCAGAAAGACGTGAAAGTGTCACAGGACCTCTCTTTTTACGATCGAGCCAAACCAGTTCCTGTTGTTGGTGCCGAGATACAGACTGAAGCTGGAAATTTCCCAGCTGACCCCAGTAGACCACTTGATGCCAGCCGACCAACCCCTGCCTCCGACTTTGCAATCCCACCACAATTCCAACTGCACCGAGGACCGACCTTATAACCATTCTTTTCTGATAAGCAGCTGTAAATCTCAAGCCTGTTTCGGCTGGCTGACAGAGACTGAGCACAAACAGTCTTTTGCCCTACAGTTTACCCTTTGATGGAAAGAGCCAAATTCCACCTCATTTCAATGCTAAAACCCCATCCCGAAATGAACATGGAATGTATGTCACATATATGCTTAACTACTGCACATGTGCTTAACTCTCCTCACAATTATTCACAAGCTTTTCCCAAACCTGTTAAATGCGTATGCAAGACAGACCCTGTAAAGCGCAAAAGCCAGCTTCCTCACCCTCTTCTTCAGAGAATGGTTCTATTTTATACCAGAGGCTGCGCCTCCCCAATCTGCAGATTGTTTTTCATAGAAAATAAAGCTCTCCCTTTTTCATCCCCAGATCTCATGGTCTTTTGTTTTCGTTAATAGTTGCACAGTGATCCAGTTAGAGCAGTTAGTCTATCCATCACCTCATGCGTTTATCATTTCTTTGTGGTGAGAATGTTCAAAAGCCTCTCCTACAGCTATTTTGTTATATGCGATATCTTATTGCTAATCCTAGCCACCCTGCTGTGCAGTAGAACACCAGAATGTATTTCTCTTATCTGCTCGTAGCTTAGTACCCGCTGACCAACCTGTCCTTATCCGCCCCTCCAGCCTCCCTTCCTAGCCTCTGGTAACCACTATTCTACTCTTTGCTTCTATGACACAATTTTTTTCAGATTCCACACATGAGTGGGATCATGCAATATTATTCTTTCTGTATCTGGCTTTTTCACTTAACATGCTATCCTCCAGGTTCATCCATGTTATCACAAATGACAGGATTTCATTCTTTATTTATGGCTGAATAGTATTCCACTGTGTACATAGACTGCATTTTCTTTATCCAAGTGTCCTCCCTTGTTGGACACTTCGATTGATTTTGTATCTCAGCTGTTGTAGATAGTGCTGCAATAAACGTGCAAGTGTCGATCTCGCTCGGTCATACTTAGTTCATTTCCTGTAAATATGTTCCCAGTGGTGGGACTGTCGGATCATAGAAGTTAACGTAGTAGACCTGAGATGGCTATCTTTAGAGAGGACTGCTTGCAAGCTTGGGTTTTGGGTGGTGTTTGGGGACTCGATTTGTAAACAGTTCTCTAAACTTATAAAAAAACTTTGCCTAACTGACAAGGTGGCTCACTGTGCCTAGACCCTTTGTACAATTAATGTGGTTTATGCTGAACATCTGCTTTCTTTCCAGGAATCTGGAATTTCGGTATATACGAGGCAGAAGGCACCTATGTGACCACCCCCTCCCCCAATTAAAAAACTGTCCACTTAGTGTCTAATGAGCTTCCAGAGGTGGAAACATCACATGTGCTGCTGCGCAGAGGTGTGCTCTGCGTGACTCCTCATGGGAGGGAAAGAGCATAAGGAAGCCCGTACACAATTCTTCTAGACTCCACCTGTGTCTTAATCCCTCATGATCAGTTGTATACCCTTATCACACGGCTATGGTAAAATTTGGCCATGAGTACAACTACGTGCTGAGTCTGTTAGTCCCCCTAACGAATCTCTGAGGCGTGCGGTGGTCTTAGGGACCTGAGACACACTATTGAATTATTCTACTCCAATATGTCATTGCTAACATATAGAAACATGATTTATTTTTATATACTGACCTTGTATTCTGTGACTTTATGACATTCACTTATTGGTTCTAGCAGTACTTTGTTTCTACATAGGTAATCATGTGATCAGTGATTTAAGATAGTTTTACTTCTTCCTGTCAAATCCATAATTCCTTTTATTTACGTTTCTTGTCCTATTGCCTTAGTAGGACTTCTGTTGAATGGAAGTGGTAAAAGTACACATTCTTGCCTTGTTTCTTACCTAAGGTGGAAAACATTCATGTTCTCTCTTTTTATTAGTTTATTATTGATTTCATCGACTTACTTATGACTTAATGACTCTACCATTACTTGATATTTTTCTAAGAGCAGTTTCCTCCAAACAGGAGACAGGAGATCAGCACATACTGTGTAGGTACCAGGTGACCAAGGATTGAGGGAGGAGGCCTTTATTGATGAGGATAAAAAAAGATGAAAGATGACATTGCAGTATCTCAAAACTACTTGGCGTCCTTTGCAGAATTTCCTCTTAACTTGCTAACAAATAACAACAATAACTAAAATGAGTTTGTCAGAATGTTGATAGTTGTAAAAGCTCAGTGCTTATATATCATACTAAAAATTAATCTATGTTAGAGTTTTATGAAAAATAGGTAAATTCTGATTTGGGGACTCTTATTTTCTGAGTTCTAAGCAATTAAAAATATATTTGAAAAATTAATTTTTTTATAACAGGTTATTGAGAATTGGTGTTAACAAATCATCAGTCACCGCAATACAAGAGAAATGCTCGTAGAAAAGAGAGTCTACGTTCATTGTCTCATCTTCCTTGGGCCACAGTCACTGCTTAACTCAGCAGGGTACTCAGACCACCAGGGGCAAATCCATAGCTGCCAAATCCAGCAGACACATCTTGCTCATCTTACTTGAACCTTCTGCTTCTTTTTGTATTGCTCACAGACTCTCCACTACTTTGTGAAGAGTTCTGCTTCTTTGCTTGGCCTCTGTTCCATTTAGCTAACACTGTGTAAGAAACCACTCCCAAGCTCAGTGGTGTAAACCAACCATTTTATCATGCCTACAGATACTTTGGGTCAGGGATCTGTGTTGGACACCTTGGGATCAGCGTGTTTCTGTTCCATGATGTCTGGACCTCAGCTGGGAAGACCCAAAAGCTGGGGGGCGAGTTAACAGCTGGAGGCTGGAATCATCTGGAGGCATCTTCACCCACCTATCTAATTGTCTGCAGTGACTGTTGGCTGAGACTTCGCCTAATCTCCCAGCCAGAGCACCGCCTATACATGGCCTCTCCAAGTCGTCTCTCTGCATGGCCTTGTTTGGGCTTTCTCACAGCAAGGTGGCTGGGTTCCTCGAGACCAAGCAGAGACTACATTACGCTTCTACAGATACAAGGGAAAGGATCATATCCTGTAATTGTGGACGGGAGGATTGTCAAAGTCGTTGTGGTGTGGGAGATATTGTCAAAAGGTCTTTGGCAAACACAGTCTGACCTAGCCTCATGGTGCTATTTATGATTCTCCCCCTTTGGAATTCCTTTCTTAAGCTTAATTTGGTCTTTTTCTTTACTTTCTGCTTAAATGTCAATAATCTCTAGGGTGGCTCTGACCTGGATCCTTTCTTTCCTTTTCTCACTCTATGTCTCTTCCTTTATCTCATTCAAGCCCCAGCTATAACTATCACCAGTGTGCACTGCAATAAACATACAACAAGCTGATCTGTATAGTTTAGCCTGCACTCCTGAGCTCAGCATCCAATCCTCGTATTTAAAAGGCACTCCCCTTTTGAATGCCCCGCAGCTTATATTATCCAAATGGATTCATCATTTATTTCCTCTGTCTTCCGTGTTATTTTCTTCTTGTACTGCTCATCACAGAAAACGGGACCACTATCCCATTGCCTCAAACAGAAACTTGTAAGTGATCTTAGATTCCTTCTTTTTATTCCACATATATTTTCAATTTCCAATTCCCATCCATTAATTCTTCCAAATTTTCTTTCAATGTATTATGTTCTCTCTATTCCCACTACACTCCCTACCTGAGGCAGGTATTATCTCTTGCTAAGATCATTGCCCTGTTTCTCATACAATCTGTCTGTCTTTGGACTTGTCCTCCACTCTGCTGCTAGAGGGCACTGTTTATCACAGACATCTATCTATGTTAACTCTCGCTCACATTCTGCAAATGACTTCCTGTGATTCTCAGGAGTATCTTAAAGCCCTTTTGCTTGTCTTACTTACATACCTGCCCAATGTCCACACTTAATGCTCACTGTAATTTCCACTACTGCCCTTTAAGCCCCAGGCTTAACAAATTATGTATAAATACCTGTTAAAACACTGTATTTCATATGCATCCAAGCCTTTGCACATGCTAGTCCACTTGCCTGAAATTCTTCCCACCTTTACCTTTCAGGACTTTTGTTTGTTTTGGCCTTTTAACATCTCAGTTGAAATGCTACCTCTTCTATGACTATTTCCCTGACAAGTCACCCCAGCACCCACACACGTGCACATACCCACCAAAATTAACAAATGCAAGAACTCTGTTAACTTGCGAACTTAACATTTGGCTTTGTTTCCTCTGCATAGCTCCAATATAAAATATCACGTTATGTTATACTATTAATTGTCATTAATACATAATTCTCTGTAGGCTGTATGCCTCTTAATGATGAGGCATGAGTCTCGGTAATCATGTGTTTATTAATTCATTCAATAAATAACAACTAGTAATTTTTAACCATATGCTAGTCATTGTTGTCAGAACAGAGTGCCACGGTAAACAGGACTTCATTTGTAGACTACCTCTAGCTTGTAGTATGTATTCAGAACATCTGTGTTGAATTTTTAAATAAACTATAGAAGGTACTTAATAAGTGGTATTAAGTGCTTGATGAGGGAAAAATCCCCCTTCGTGGATCTCAACTAGGGTCATTAGAGCATCCTTCTGTACATATAGGGTAGGGATTGTGATTTTCCAGTTTGCATAACGCAAGGAACTATATATATTTGGGGTTTGCTAGCAAAGCACCCTTGATTTATCTTGAAGGCTGTTAACATTAACATCCCAAATAAAAAATACTACCGTAACATCGTCAAAGTCCAGAACGTCCCATCAGACACATGCTGCCTGCTTTCCTGAGGGTGAGCCAGGTCTTAGTTTTCCAGGTGACACTAGCTGGAGCACCCCAGAGTCTGCCTGGGAAGTGTCCCAGGCCTCGTGCTGTCCGAGACTCCTCTCAGTGTGTGTTCTCGGGAGGTAGTTTCTGTTTGTTTCTGGTTATTTAGTCCCCATCCAGTTTTCAGAAACAAATAAGACTTCTTCCTGTAGCCATTACTGAGAGTCAGCGGTCGCTGCCCACAGGGCAGTTACTGGGCTAAGAACTCTCTGGAGGAAAATCGTGTTTGAGGAAAATAACATTTTCTTACTATTAGTACCTTTTATCTTTTTTAAAACCTCATTTTCCTTTCTCAAGCCCCTATGGCATTGTAGACATTTTTATAATGGGCATAAATTTTCATTTCATTTTATTTGACATGTGCTGCTTTAACAGTGCCACAGCCAGGCTGAGCGTCCCTCCTTTAGTAACTGAATTCTTCCAGCAGCTGTGCCGGAACAAGCCTGGGCGTGACCAGCGGTTCTTCAGAGCATGGCCGCACCTTGATCAGTTAAATTTCCTGTTATTCCTATTAGTCCACCCACCAGTTAGTGAATAGTGAATCGTGATCACAAGCCTGAAGGTTGCAGGAGTTTTCTTATAGGGAAGTAACATTGGTACTTTTCTTAGTATTTATCATTTTTAAGTAACTATCTGACAGTGCGTAGGTAAGTAAATTCTGTGCATATAAAAGAACAATGTGCCTCCAAAAAGAAAAAGTTGAAAATATACATACATATATATATATATATACACACACACACTTATGCTATATGTTTTAAGCAGTTCTACTAATGCAGAGAACACAGAAACATTTGTCCAGCTTCAACTTGGGGCTATTTATTGTCCCCTAAGAGATGATCGGGGTCCTTGCCCATCCAACGGCAGTGGTGTGGGAGGACCTTCTTTCATTAGTAGAACCTCGGTCTCTAAGAATAGGCATCTGGAAATAGAGACAACTGACGCCCAGAAATATCCCTTGAAGCTGATTCTAAAGCACAAAATGTGAAACCCAAAGTGTAACCAGACAGTACATTTTCACATCACATATAGGTCAAACATGATCTTTTTTTTTAAGATTTGGATAAAGGTTAATCACCTAATCTAGGAGGTTTTCAGGGATGTAGCCTTGTGAATTCTCACAGTTACGGGTAATATGAAAAATTAACTTCACACACGATGAAAAGAACACGAAATCTGAGAATTTGTTCAATCTTAAAAAAAGTATTGTGATATTAATAATGTAGGTAAAATTTATTTTTATTAACTCCTACTTCGACAATTTCAACCAGTGTGGCTTAGGCCCACATCTTACAATATTGTTATGTTTTAGTGCCAAAAGCAACTATATATCGATATTTCAGAAATGCCAAAGGGCCTTTATGTAACTGGTTGTTATTTTACCTCAAAAAATAAATAATGCTTCCTGTTTTTACTTTTACTTATCTGGAATAAGTAGCTATTGACATCTGCTGAAGTCAGTATAAAGATTTATTTACCTGAGTGCAAATATTGACCAATAGGGAGCCTGGCTCAATGTTTCTATTGAAGCGCAATAAATTGTGATATTGACTGGGCTGAGACATCAATATTTGCATTGTTGTAAACATTTTAAAAACTCTCCATGAAATATTCTTCAGAAATTCTCTTGTCGTCAGAGTAGCTGAGCTAGAGCTGTTCGGGGAATAGCTTGTGTTTGGAAGCCAGTGGGTAACTTGAAATAGCTATAAATTGTTCTGGTTTCCAAGTTTACACAAAGACACATTTTTTATGGTGATGTATACTGCTGATCATTAGGAGCTTTCAGATGACAGTCTCAACCCCCACCCCCAAACAGAGAACTTTTGTCTAAAACAGCTCCCTGAGCAGAAATATGCTCCATGATCAGCTTGTGTCTTGAGAATCTCATGTTTTCAAAAAAAAAAATAATAAAAAGATTTCATTGCCAAAATAGTGAAACATCATTAATTCCAACTAGGCTAATTAAAATTTGGGATATTTAAACTCAGTGGGAATGAATTTTTCTTTTATGTCTATAGTGGAAAGAAGAAGATGGTTTAAAAAATTTAGGACAAGTAAAATGATAAATTGAACATTTAGCCCATTTAAGAGAGACATATAATCTACACAAAATCTTCTCACTACTACCTATGAATGCTAAATGTGCCCACATTTAACTTCTTAAGCACAAGTGATGTATTTGTGTATTCATATGTCATTTTAAATGAGTTTTTTAATAGATAAGAGGTTCTATGACTTTGTCAACATGTGTTCATATAATTTTATGTACTCAAAAGAAACAAAACAAGAGAAATTCCAAGTATATAGCTTACAAGCTAAACTTCTGGCAAATTCTTAAATTTCTAAGTATTCCAACTTGGTGAAATCATGACCTATTTTAGCCAGCCCAGTAATTCTAGGTGAGTGGCTCAAGATAATTAGCCCCACCTCTGGGAGAAGCACAGAGTCATTGTCCTAGTGCAGGGCTTGACACTCCCTGGCCTTTGCAAGGAAAGACAATTTCCACGGCTTGCTGACGATACGCAAGATGCGATGCCTGTTAATGACCAAGTATCAATTTGGATGGAAAATGTGGCATTTTAAAAAGTATTTGCACATGGTTATATACTTAGTGGATGAAGGAAGAAAAGTAAAGAGAAGAAACACTCAGTTCTTCCTGTGGCTGCAGAAACCTCTGTCTAGGCTGTGCTCACGGCATCCTGTTCTCCGCTGGTGTCGGGGACTGACCCCTCGCTTTCAGCGAAGGAGGTTGGGAGGGAGACAAAGATGAGCGAGGCTGACATGGGCCTTTCCCAGAAAATGAGGGGCTTCTGAGGGAAAGTGGGAATTTTCCTGCCAATAAGCAAATGAAGTAGCCAGCTGCTGCCCAGACCCTGGGGCAAGACCCCGTCCTGTCTCCGCCCCAGAGGCTCTCCTGCCTCCCCCCATGTCCTGGCCTCTCCCCAGCCCCTGGGCTCCTTCCTCTCCCTCCTCCCCCCTCCTCCCTCCCCTCTGGGCTGTCCTTGCAGGCAGGACCTGCTGGCTTCTCAGCTGGGGGACCAGCCCCACCACTTCCAAGGGACCCACCTAACCTCCCAAGGCCGCATCAGGAGAAAAATGGAGCTAAGCTGAGGACTGGCTCCATGGCTAGGCAGAGCCAGTGGACACCTGTAATCTAAGAGTTTCTGGCACAAGGAAGACCCATCACCCAAGGACTGGCCTGTGAGGCGTGACTGCTGGCTGGCACGTGATCATCAGTGTCTTCAGTCTGAGCCTCTAGTTCCTACGAAATAATGGCTTCTAACATCTACATGGTGGTGTGCAATTTACAGAATGCTTCCGTATATTAAAATATTTAAGCTGATTTACAAACTTGATAGTAGATATTATTTCCTTCCCATTTTAAAGGAACCACATAATAAGTAACACACTCAAAATAACACAGTGTACGAGCTAAAACTTAAACTAGCCAGGTGTGTGATGGTTCAGGCTATTTCTGTCTGTTATGGGGGCTACCACTCTGCGCTGAAACTCAAGAGAAGTGTTGTAAAGTATTAGTAATTCTTCTCCAATGGGTTTGCCTTTCTGGTTCTTTCTTGGAAGAAGGCCTTGGATGAAGGATTAAAAGAAGATCCAAAGCAAGGAGATTTAGGAGTAACACAGAAGTTACCACTTAGGCAAAAGCTAGAGAAATAACACAAAGTTGCACACATTTACATTCCCCACCACCACCAGCTCCGTGAGCAGTTTCGGCCCACTTGTGCTTGCTCTCTACTCTGTTGTTGCTCTTCAAATGTCTGATATTCCATCGCTGTGTCTGACGAACCTTCATTGTCGGTGGTTTTCCGCTGGGCACGAGCCCACCAAAACTACCGTCCGGCTCCACTGTCCTCCAGTGGAAGAGGTCCAGGGTAGCTAACCTCCAGCAGTGGTGGGGCACTCGCACAGCGTTGAATTCACCTGACCACCGTGCCTCTGGTGCAGCCACTGAGAAACAAACCAGAGGGACTGTCAAACAGGAAGCCCTGCGATCTGCTCACTGGCTCCCTGCAAACCCAGACTGCTCTACCTCTCCTCGCTCCTCTGCCTGTTGGCCCTTTTCTTGACATGGTTTTTGTCTTTGGTGCCTCTGTCTTTCTTACTTTTTAAAAATTTTTTATTACAACTTTTTATTTTTGATTTGTATGGATACATAACATTTGTACATATGTCTAGGGTACATGTGATATTTTGGTACAAACATACAACGTGTGATGATCAAACCAGGGTAACTGGGATATCCCTTACCTCAAACATTTATATTTTATTTGTGTTAAGAACATTCCAATTCCACTCTTAGAGTTATTCTGAAATGTACAATAAATTATTGTTAACTGTAGTTTCCCTAATGTGCTACAGAACAATAGATTAGTCCTTCCATCTAACCGTATTTTTGTATGCATTAACCAACCTCTCTTTATCTCCTTCTCCAAATCAATAACTGTGATGCATCACATTAGCAGAATAAAGGACAAAACCATATGATCATCTCAATAGATGCCAAAAAAACATTTGATAAAATTCAACATCCCTTCATGACAAAAATTCTCAACAAATTGGGTATACAAAGAATGCACCTCGACACGATAAAGGCCGTACATGACAAACCCACAGCTGGTATCATAGTCAACAGGGAAAAACTTTCCTCTAAGATCTGGAGCAAGACAAGGATGCCCAGTTTCACCACTTTTACTCAACATCGTACTGGAAGTCTCAGCCAGAGCAATTAGAAAAGACAAAGACATAAAGAGCATCCAAACTAGAAAGGAAGAAGTCAAATTATCCTTGTTTGTAGATGTTATGATCTTGTATTTAGAAAAACCTAAAGATTCCACCAAAAAAAACTATTGGAACTGATAAACAAATTCAGTCATGTCCTTATTTCTTATGAAATGACTCAACCATAGAAATTCCTTTCCCTGGTACATGAACAAGGACTCCTTCCTTTAAATTTCTCCTTAGTGTATATTTATTCTGCAAACCATTCTCTAGACCATTTGAGACCCCTCAGGCCATCAGTAACAGAGAATGTGCTGTCCAGTGCTCACCCATCATTTCTTCTCCTCACATCTGTCTAGCCAGTTTTTAAGCCCTTTAGGCAAGGCCAGTTCAGTCCTGGCGGGTGGAAGGCTGAGTGCTTTTGTCATGCACAGATAATGCTGACATAATGACGGTCACAGTCAGAATTGCAATTGTAGTAAGCGGAGTATGCTGTTTTCTAAATGCTAATTTTTCATTATGTATAGAGCAAAGAATGGAAGGAACATGGAGCTGATTATCCAGATGTTCTGTTTGGTATATTTCCTCCTAATAATTTGAGAGAAGCATTTTTTTAATCCAGCATTGGGCGTGTGCATGTGACTGAGTGAGCTGAGTGAGCACATGACTGAGCAGAGGACCCCCATGCTGTGTGTGTATGTCAAGTCATTGGGAGTGAAGTTCTGTGAATTGACGGGGGAAAAAATCTGGTTTATGCAGAGGATGGAAAAAAAAATACTAAAAAGGCTTGAGAACGGGAGCTGGGAGACTGAACAACCCCTAAAGAATACTGTTTCAGGCATCAAGCGCAAATGAATCAGGGACTTGTGACTCCATGAATGTCTCCCGGTATAAAACATCTGAGAAATGGATTTAAACTTGAAATAAATGACAAATCTAAGTATTCCGGCAAATAGAGAAAGAAAAAAATGTGTTAACATATATGCATGTGTACGCATGCACATGAGTGTGTCCCAAATAAGCTTACAATTTTATGAGATTACAATTTTGGGTCCGTATGCATGTCCAGTACATGGGTGTATGTGGATAGAAGGAAAAACAGTGTGCTGAGGATCTTTGGTGTATATGTGTCTATTTTGAAGACTATTGAGAAATAATTGAGGCTATTCATTTAATATGCATTTATGTAGTTGAAGGGGACAGTATATATCATTGCTAAAGACAAAAATGGTCAAAAGTAAAATTTTACTTTATATGCTTTGTGAAATATAATCTCTTTTCACAAAAACTTTAGCACTACATGCTCTACACAGAGCCTAGATTCAGTAGTTCTCTGGGAATCGAAGCAGACGGTTCTACCAACCAGTGTGGGGGGGAGTACAGAACCAAGAGCTATGGAAGCCAAGATGCATGTGAGCTTACCAAGACACCCCGAGCTATTGGAAGGAACATTGAGTTTCTCAGCGCATGGAGGATTTGGAAGATTTACTTAAAGGACAAGTAGACCTTAAGAAAATGTAAAACTTGGGGACATCCAAGATTCTGACATATGAAATACAATTTCTTTGGCACCTACTATTTATCATAGCTACTAAACTTAGCTACTTTTTCAGTGTATATTTCTGATTCATGTATGTAATGTCACTGAACAGAACAGAATACGCAGCAGTTCTATCACTCCAAAACATTTCCTTTGTTTTTCCTTTGTAGTCAAGCCCATACCCTTCTCTTAACCTCTGTTGTTCAGCTTGGATAATTTCTATTTATCTTCAAGTTTACTGACTTTTTACTCTGTCATCTCCACTCTGCTATTAAGCCCATTCCATTAATATCTGTGACTCAGTTCTATTTTTTTGTTACTTGTTTCTTGTTTATGGCTTCTGGTTCTCTGTTGAGAATTTCTATCAATGTATTTGTTTCAAAAGTGTTCACCTTTATGCCACAGGACATAGTTTTACTAGCTGCTTTGAAATCTGCCAATTTGTAACATATAGGTCTTCTCAGGGTTGGTATGTGTTAAATGTCTCTTCCCGTGTGAGTTGTTTAGATTTTGTTCACTGTATGATGAGTCATTTTGAATTATACCATACAAATTTTGAAGATCATGTTACTAGATTTTAGTTCCTGTTAAAACCCCCCCAGAATATATCCAGGACCAGAACCAGCTATTTTACCAGCCAATTAATCCATTTAGGACTGTGCCACAAGTCGTGACTCTTCTTCCATGGGCTGTGGTTCTAACACCAGTTCCGTTTGCAAAGCCTTTGCAGTGTTGGCCGACTAGTACTCTGGGTGCTGGTTTACACAAGAGTTCAGATCTCAAAGCCTTTGGTGTACTGTCATGGGACCTTGCACATTGCTTTCTGGGACCCCTTTCCTGAGCTCCTCCTTTCTGCAATTTCCCCTCCCTCTCCTGCTCTCGTGAGCCCCCTTTCTTTGCCCTCTGCGTAGAAAACAAGAGTATTATCACTACCCTCCTCCTAGCAACCTTAATATTACTAGTTTCTTGTGTCCAGGGAAAAAAGTGATGAGAAGAAAGAGAAGGAAAAATGTAAAAGATATTCCTCCATAGTTTTCAGACCACAGGAGCTTATTTTTCCAGTTGCTCTGGTTATAAAGAAGAATTTTTTTTCAAGTGTTGAGCGTCTTTGTTGCTACTGTTACTACTACCATAGCTGCTGCAAGAATGCAGCCTCAGGACTGAGGCTGAGCTAAGGGCTGGGCCAAAAGAAAAAAACAGGGAATGTGCCTGCCCTCCTCATCTTGCAAGGTTTTCCTTTCCCCATCCTCAAATCAAAAAGAGAGTTTATCTTGGGGTTTTGTTCTGTTGGCATCTGCACTATAGTTTCAGGATTCTGGCTGCTCTAAATTGAAGCCAAGAAAGGTAGAAGGAAAAGAAAAAACCCAGGAAATTAACCACTACATTGTTTATTCTTCAAGTTTTGATTTGTCACCATAATCTGCCTGCTGTCATTTACTTTTCAGAGCCCTTGGATAATTTCTGTGTGTATTTTGTCAGTAGTAATGAGTAGGAGAGATAGGGTAAGGTGTGCTTACGTCATCTTAACTGGGACTGTAAGTCCTGTAGACAATTAAAAATAATAATAGTAAAACTGACTAAGAGTCTGTTTTTTTATTATTATTATCATGATATACATGCAATTTTAAACACTGCCAGTGAGCAGACATCTCCCCCTGCCCACCTCCTGGTAAACCAATGATATAGAGATGTGAGGGGCTGGGAGTAATGGATATGGCACTATAGGGTCAGATACGTGTACCCTGGGTTATTAAAGAATTAATAAGAATGGGATCCTTCATTGGGGGCTCTGGATATGCATTTGAATACCGAGTGGATTGCTTTAATAGACCCTGTGAATAAAAGCACAGACAGAATGAATACTGACCTAGTAAACTATGGCTATTGAGAGCACGGAACATACCAGCTTTACTTTTATTCATTCATTCATTTATTCACTCAACAACTATATAGTATGCATAACTATATGCTACAAATACGGGAAAATTAAGTGCCCTTAATGGATCTTTACTCTGAAGGGAGAGAAAGATAAATAACAAGACCATTTCAATGTAATGTAATAAATGCTATCATGAAAAAGATCATCAGGTAGTTAGGTTGAGCAGTGAGTGGGGTCGATGGGGGCTTAATTCCAGAGAACCTGCAAAGGTTAGGGGAAGAGGTTAGGAAAGCATTCTTGTAAGAGGCGAAATTAAGCTGTGACCTAAAAGAAAAATAAAAGACAACTTGAAATAGAAGGTGGTTCTAGGTAATAGTATGAGTAAAACCAGGAATAAAAGATACGATGACACTTTGAACTGTAAGTTGTTTAAGTCAGACCTGAACCAAGTGTGGAAAACTAGGAAGGAGGAATGATAAAGAAATAAAGAGGGGTTGGATCATATAGGAATAGGAATTTATTGGAATTTATGATGAGTATGGGATGGTGTTGGTAGCTATGTGAGTTCAGATTGGATGTTGATGCCTACCTAATACAATTATTGAAAAAGTTCAAATAGATCATATTTGTAAACAAGTTTTGTAAATTAGAAAATCCACAGGTTATTCCAGTTGTCCTTAAAGTATAAGATGATAGAGGTAGAAATGGACACAAGAGGATAGATTCAAGACATATTTTAGAGATAGGACTCATGAAATTTGGTGATGGATTTGGCATTTGAGTCAGGGAGAGGTAAGTACTGAGTGTGACTCCTGGAATTTTGGTTTAACCAATGGGAACAATAAAGGTGTCATTTGTTAATAAGAGAAAAAACTGAAGGAAAAGACAATTTGAAAAGAAAAATCAAGAATTTCATGTTGGACATATCAAATTTGGCATGCCTGTGAGATATCCAAATGACCATATTAGATAGACTATTGCATATGTGAGTCTAGGCTTCCTGGAATAGAAATAGGGTGGAGATATAAATGTGTTAGTCATTGCCATAAACATGGACATTTGAAGACACAGAATAAATTAAATTGCCTGGGAAATGATTGAAGAATGACAAAAGAAAAAAAAAATTGCCTAGGACCTAGCTCTGAAGAATCCCAATACACAGAAGTTGGATAAAATAGGCAAAGCTATCAAAAGAGATTTTGAAGGCCTATCCAGACAAGTAGATGGAAAATTAGGAGATTATGACATTATAGAAGCCAAGAGAAGATCATTCAAAGGAGTTAGTTGTCAACTGTGTAAATTGCTGCTGAGAAGTCGCAAAAAATACTAAAACGTGTGCAACAAATTTGAAAACTTGGCAGTCATTCGGTGACCATGGTGTGAGTAAGTTCAGTGGAAAGGTGTGAATAGAAGCTAGATTGGACTGGTTGAAATATGAATACAAGGTGAAGAATTTGAGACAGGACATTTGGACAATCATTTCAAGAAGTTTGACTGTGAATAGAGGCTGTGAAATACAGGGTCAGAGGAAAGCCCAGTGTTAGGGGTGAGAAAAGGACATCTATGGAAATGGTCTTGTAGAGCAAAAGCAGGTGAAAATGAAGGAGAAAGTCCAGGTAGCTGATGGAGGGAAGTCCTTGAAAAGGTGAGAAGGGAAAGAATGCATAGAAGAAAAGGAGGAATTGGCTTTTCGATAGGAGGAAGGGAAGATATTTGTTCTGTTAGACCCCTAGTGTAACACGAGAATAGAAAAGAGGAAGTTGAGGGTATTTTTCCATGAGAGATTGCAATGATGGCTCCCGAAGTTTTCTGAAACTTAGGAGACAGCGAGATGAGAAGGACACAGGCGGAAGGTTTGCAGGTTTGATCATGAGAAAATGAGTGGTGCCTGATGCCTTCCGGTTCTCCCCCCACCCGCCCAGGGAAACATGAGACAAGATCACGGACAGGGGCAGCTTGGATGGAGAGAGAGGGTGGTGAGGCAGTGAGATGTTTGGAGAGAATGAAGAAGGAAAAAAGTAAACCTTGAGAGTGGTAGGAGTCCAGGGTGGTTATGTGTGAGTGGTGATCATGAATATATGCAGAAGCCACTTGGCTTGTTTTCATGATGTTCCCAGAGCAGACACAGAGAAGACAGACATTTGGATCCATCTAGGGTGGAGTTTTCCCAGCCTAGTGGAATAAGAGATAGAAGTGAAGAAGTTGACAGTGTTTTCCACTGAGAGATTACAATGATGGGTCATAAAATCTAAGTTGTATCAAAAGGGATATAAAAATAAAAATGACTGGAAAGTGTTGGGTCAGGAGATTTGAGACCTCAGTGAAGGAAAATAACTATTCCCATCAAGTCACTGAACAAATGTTTTAAAAAGGTAGGAAGTCGTGGGTAGAGTGAGATGCTCAAACTGCTGACTTCAGAGACAAGACAGTTTCTGACAAGTTCCAGGTAGAAATGTGCAGTAGGTCACTGCAGACAGCAGAGCAAAAAATCACAGCGATAAGATCAAGACTATGGGGACTGGGTTTTTGATGGATTATATTTCTGGACAAGGAGGTCACTGAGAATGGTAGTAGGAGACAGGATGAACACGAAGACTCTAAGCCAGGAGCAAAAATGTTCGCTGAATGGACAAAAATGATCAAGTGATCATTAGAGAACAGAAATGTGATGGAAAAGGGAGGAGTGTGTAATTATTTAGATAATACGAGCCTCAGAGGGGCCAGGTTTGAAAATCATGTGGTCTACCAGTTTCATTGGACAGCAAAGACACCAACCAACAACAAAGTATGTGTGGTATTTGCAGATCAGCAGCTCCCACCGGACAGGACAGGTCCACAGGAGCATCCACACTCCCAGACTGAGCATGACAGTGAGGGGGAGGTATCTGGCCAAGAATCGGAGGCGATACAGGAGCTACTGATCATGCAGTGGAGTCCCGAGTGAGCATGGAAGGCTTGTGCAAGGAGAAGAATGTGGCGTTAGGCAGATGGAGAGCTGTGGAAAACAGTGAAACATGAGACTACAGGGAAGAAGAGATGGCTGAAGAAATTCAGACGTCTAGGGGAGGAGTCAGTAAACTACAGTCCCCGGGCCAGTTCAGCCTACTGCTCTTTTTCGTATGGGCTGCAAACTAAAAATATTTTTTTTTAACTTTTAAATAGCTGAGTATCAATCAAAAGAAGAATACTATTTTATAACACGTTAAGATTACATGAAACCACAATTTCTTTTTTTTTAACCCAACTACTCAACATGGTATGGAATCAAAATTTCATTGTCCACAAATAAAGTTTCATTGGAATGCAGCCACACTCACTAATTTACATTTCTCTAGGGCTGCTTGGGTACTACGGTGGCAGAGTTTGTGCTACAGAGGCTGCGAGGGCTGCATAGCCTAAAATATTTGCTATTTGGTCTTTCACAGGAACGGTTTGCTGACCCTGCTTTTACAGGAGTGGTTATCAAGGTCTCTCAGAGAAGAGCAGGTCCTTGAGCTAATGCTGGGGTCTTCAAAGCGTCCTAGGATGCCACGGTGGTGTTGAGGCTAGCTGTTCCCGCAGGCTTCATACAGGAGTGTTGTGGCCAACTACTCCCAGAGCTGTGAGCTTTGATGAGAGCAAGGTGATCATGGGAGCAAGCTTCTGAGTGACCTGAGCAACTCATAATTGCCTTTAGCAAACACTTGCCTTCTATTTGCTTTCTTTGATGTCTCATTTTATCATCTGCCTGTACTCTCTGCTCTCTCACATTCTCCTCTCCTGGTTGCTCCTATTCCTTCCTTTCTTCCCCCCGCCTCTCTCTCTCTGTCTCTCTCTGCCCTGCTTTTCTGCCAGCTGCTGACTCCACTGGTTGACTCAAGAGTCCTTCCCACTCCTCCACTACACCACGGAAGGTGCCAGTCAAGTCTTAGATGTGGAAATTAGACTCCTGAAGTTGAGATTTAGAACAGAAATATAAATAAGCCTATGGTAATAGTTAAGGTTGTTCGTTTTTTCACTTCAAAGACCAAATAACATTTTGATGGTGATCAAGTGAAATGTTCCTTTATCTCATCTCTTGGAATTTCTCTGGGAAAGGAAGAGTTACTAGGTTTTAAGAAGACTAGAGAGTTAATGCAATTTAAATAAAGCAACCGAGGACAGGAGGAGGCAGAAAGGACATAGCATTGACATTGGCGGGAAAAGCCCTTGATTCTGAGAAGGAAAGGGGGCAGGACAGTCACATGAACACATGTGTGAGATAGTCTCTGTGCATTTTAGGTCTCAAACCTCTTAAATCAGGTGATGGGGAGTGCTCAGGGTGGACTGATACCCAGTGCAGTATCACCGCGTTCAGCTGGGTTCAATATATCTCCCCTTGCTAGCAGCTGGGTTGGCACCCACCTCCCCCCTTGCCAGCTTCCATCTCCTGCCCAGGACTGTTGTGTTGCTTGTTATCATGTTTCAACTGCACAGGTTACCCCTTCTTCTCTTCAGGCCCATTTTATGTTGATGGCAACACTTTTTTCCCTGCCTATCCCGGGAAGGCAAAGAGCTAATCACATTCCCTGCAATCATTCCAGTACTAATTACAGATACACAGAGCTGAATCACTACGTTGATTCCACTTGGAAAAAATCCAACCGAATTGGTGATGACATAAGAAAGCTCTCTGCGACACTTCTGATTAGGGCACGCTGCGTCCTAACTCTTCCGGAGGAAGCAGGGACGTTAGCTACAAGAGCTTTTAACTAAGGATATTTGTGGAAACGACCAAACCTGGCTCTTCTCTTACTCACTCCAGACCTAGCCTGATGAAGGCATTTTTATTCCCCCTTCAGAAATGTGGAATAACATTCTTTAACCACAGGAGATTTTGAGAGGTCTCTTTGTGTGTCCAGCCTTGTATCTCTCTGTCTCTCTCTCTCACACACACGCACACACACCTTAAAAAATAGATATCTGCTGTTTTCTTAAAAGTCAGCAAAGAAGATTTAAATAGTTCATTATGATAGGCTACCATAGCCATCAGAATTATAGTCAGTGTATTCATTCAGTCTTTGACCATGTGATCATGTGATGCCTTCCATGTGCTAAGCACTGCCATGGATATTGGAGATACAAAGGTACATAAAAGAGTCTCTTCTCCCTTGGAAATTAGAGTCCAGTGGGGTAAACATATATAAATATATAACAGTGCAATTAGTGCAAAAGTAGAAATGAATAGATAAATAAACCAGGTGTTGTGGAGGTCAGGAAATTTGAGTGTGAAGAAAGGGCTCCCAGCGCAGTGTTAGCTGAGGTGGCTTTGAAGGTCGCACAGACATTTGAAAGTTAGTAAAGGAGGAGCAGACACAAAGGCACAGGTAAATCACCACATAGCTTTTTAGGAACTTTGCCGGTGTGTCCCTTCCGTGTAGGGGAAAGAGTTGCTAAGAACGCGACAGGTAGACGAGAGCTGCCCACAGGGCCCTCTGCGCACCACGCCAAGCAGCAGCACAGGGCGGCTACAGGGCTGACGCGGGGGGAGGTTGGCTCTTACTTTTGGCAGTGATTTTGGCAAAAGAGCAAGCAGGAGACATGAAGACAGGGACAAGGATATTGTAATACTCCAGAGCAGATAACGAGGGCTGCAACTGAGACAGTAGCAATGACGGAGAGAGCAGGGGAAGCCTGCATGGGGAGTGGGAACAACAGCACCTGCTAAGGGAGGGGAGGACTGAGGGAAAGAGCAGCCACCACTGACTCTCTTGCTTGTCTTAGGAGATGGGGAGTTGACAATGCCACCAAGAGAGATTAGCAGGCAGGGGTGGGACTGGGCTTGAAAGCAAGATGATGAACTCAGCCCAAGGTGTCTGTGACACACAGGAGAGGCACTGAGTGGCCAGGTGTGGGCCCGGAGCTCTGTAGATCCTCCCGGAATGGTGGCACTGCTGCATCCATCATGAGCACAACTGATCATTTCCAATGTAGGAATGGGGTTTGAAAGTACGGATTGACCCGGGAGAGGGGAGAAAAGTAGTAGAGGAGTGGACCTCACGACATGCCGTTATTCAGGGGTTGAGTGTCTCAAACTCCCCTTGTAGTCGGTTCCTTCTAGCATTTACCTGGTAACTCTGTGCGTCCACCACTCTTCCGTGCATTTGCACAAAATCTCTCATGTGATTCTCAGACCCAATCTATGAGTAATAAAAAAGTAGCCACATTTTGCTAAGAAGGGAACTTGGGCTCAGTGACTTACTCAAGGTTACCTAATTCCTAAGAGAAGTAACCATAACCAGGATTCAGGAGCACTATGTTTGCTTGTATTGTTCCCATAGATTGCCCCGGGGGGTGTGTGCCCGCAATTCGATTTTCTGTGAAGAGAAGTAGAAGGGACCAGTAGTAATGCATGCAGTGAAAGAGTAAACCAGCTCTTCTTTTCCTCTCCATATGCTCTTTCTTTTAGTAGATTTTGTGTGGGTGAAAATTCCACCCAAAAGTGGAAAGCTGAGAGCAGAGGGGCAAGGCATTCACAAGCAAGTGTGCAGAGCCAGGCACGTGGTTCAAGCAGTCCTCTGTGGTAGGAGATCGCAATGGTGGTAGGTAGACTTTGAGAATGATTCACAAGGATTCCATTTTTTCCATCATCAACAGCTATAAATTTGACAATTACAAAGGTGTTCTCTCATGCCTCCCTTTCTCTCTGGGCTCAAACAGTCTTACCCCACCAGGCTCCCTTGGGTATTCTGTGGGCTTCCAGGGGTATCTGTTTGGTTTCCCCATTATTCTCGTTTGCACATGGGCTGGTGTGTCCCCTCCGTGCCAGCTGGAAATGCACAGATGGCATTTCCGTCGCTAATATTGATGGCATATTTGTAGTATTCTCTCAGAACCTGATCTGAATTTATTCATGAGATTATCTGAACTATAGATTTGACCCCATCCAAGGTTTCCTACTCCCTCCCTCCCTCAAATGGTCACTTTGTCAGAGTTTTGTTGGTACAGTCAGTAATAAATAGAATTCTTCAGGAAAGCCTGTGTTCTGGCCTGCACTGAGGATGCTGCTTGTGAAGGGAAAGGGTTAGCTCCCTCATCCCTCCATGCACGGGCAGGCTCTGGTTCATCCCCTGGTGGGCATGGGCCTCCGTGGGCATGGACAGCGCTCTGCACACTCCGTGCCTTTCAACCCAAGCTATGGTGGGAAAAGGCCTTCCCCCTTTTGGTGAAAAAAGAATTCCCCAGATCAGTATTACCTATTCTTCAAAAGGAATATTTATGAGTTACTTCACTTCCCATCCTCCACAAAACCCCTGATGAAACATACATAAGGCTCTGCTTCACCCCAAGAGCGATGTTCTTGCTATCATGGGCTATATTTTGAGGAGTTGTTTTTTTTTCTTTGAAGACGTATGGGCTGACATAGATATGGTTCTGTACCATCGCTGCGGATGGTCCGAAGGACCATGGTAACGTGGATATCAATCTGTTTTGTTAGACCTGTTTTCAGAAAACTGTAGAATCTCTCCTTAGAGAAAACACACACACACACACACACACACACACACACACACACACACACGCACGCATAATATTATTTTCTAAGGTTCCAAACCCCTGGGGTTAGAGTTCTATGATCCTCAGATTAATAATCCCTGCTCTACAAAGTATCTTCATGGGTAAATCACAGGCTGCCTTACTTCCCAAGGCTGTTTGGATCCAGGCAGTTAAGGCTACTTGTTATCTGAGCATGGGGCGTGATGGTGTCAGAAGAACCTTAACCCTTTAGGGCCCTATAAAGTAAATAGAATTCCCTGAAATTAATCTGGACAAGGAATTTCAAGGCAATTACATCCTTCACATTTATCAGCACTCAGCACTGGATTATATCACTAGAGATTTAGAAAAAGGGAAAGCAAACAGCCAAGATATTGAGGCAATATGACACCGTGGAGTTCTATATTTATCCCCTATCAATGTCTTTCAGATCAAATTGGCTGAGTTTACAAATCAAAAGATGATTTATTTATTTATTTTTTTCATTTATTTAGCAGCCATCAGCTGCACTACTGCAAATACTCGGCTTCCAGACATCAAGCTGCAAACTCCAAACATCCAGCTGTGTACTTTCTGACTTTGATAGCATCACCCTAATAGAGGCCTGCGTGCCAAAGTGAGCCAACAGGCCTCCTGAGAAGCACAGCAGAGGAGCACCCAGCTCCCAGGGCCATGCCGGGTCCTGAAGCCTCATTTGCGAAGAAAACTAATGTCCTGTCATTATGGGAAGGGATCAACCTCAGAAATGCACAGGGCCTGGCTCTGTGAGGATAACAGGGTTCATTTTCATATAATTACATTTTAAGTTGCAGCTTTTCTATATTATAAAGCTAATTATTACTCCCAGAAAATTCCCTAATGAAAAAATAAAGGGAATTCGTTTTCCCCTTCTATATATCTATAAAATATTACATTTTATGTATGCATAGTCATACATATTCAAACATATATGTATGTTCAGTTCTAACTATCTAAATCAGTTCTTAATATGTGCCAGTTCTGTGATAAATGCTGTGTTGATATATATTCATACATGTATACACACACACACACACACACACACACACTTGCTCAACCAATTTATAATTGGCACCAGTTTGTATATTTTTGCTGAATCTATATTTATTGCTTTATGATAGAATCAGGTTGATAGATTAATTTTAAAACTATTAGTTTGCATTTCTATCTTAAGCCAAAAGTACACTGAGCATCAAAGTTGTGTGTAGAATGTTATCTCTGCATGTAGGACATGGTACAGAAGAAGCTAAGCCGAGATGGGGGAGCTCAGTGACAACCAATGTTTACGTAGCAACAGAAAGGGTGTCCTGATAAGAATGGTGAGAGAAATGGCCGAGCTACAAAACGGTCCATATGAAACAGAAATCTGAGACCAGCAAGGAGACCACATCTTAGGGACATTGCTGCACGGACACTCCATGATGTTGGCTCCTGGCTCACTAGCAACCAACGAGAACCTGTTTAAGGAAGATTCTTTTATGTAATGGGAGCCACCTATGTAGAATAATTCAGCCTGTCCCATTTCCCAAAGATGATCCCTACGTTTGACAGCAATTGTTAAAAGCTTGTATCTCAGTGTTATAACAGGCAAAAGTAGGTTTGGGCCCTCCAGAACTTTGCCTAAGAAAGACGGCTTTCAAATTTGTCTATTCCTGGAGAAAGCATCAGATTCCCCTTCCTGTCAGCTATGCTGTCTGTATCCAAAAGAAAAGCAAAGCAACTATGTGTAGCATACATATATGTATATTATATATATATGTGTGTGTATATAAATGTATTCACATTCGTTTATTTTTAGTTGTGAAATAAGAGACATTTCTCAAACCCTCACCAGATCTCACCTGGGCTCTGCAGCTATACCTGCTTTTGTAGAAGAAATGATCCTAAGAAATTATATTTCTTGTAAACCAAATCCTATCTCAAGTGAAGACAATAGAGCTTTCTAGTTAAAGGATCTGTGGTGAATCCTTTATAAAGTTTATTAAGTTCCTCCTGGCAAAGCCGAGATCTTATTATTATTTCATTTCTGCATCAAGAATTTCTTGTATCAAGGATCTTGAACATCAAAAATGTGTTCAAGCTTAGTTGGGGTTTCAATAATGGTCATGATCACTACCATTTATTGAGAGCTTCACATGTTCTAAGAACTTTACACATATTTAGTCATTTAATAATGCTGTAAGATAATCTTATGTTCCCGTTTTATAGAAGAGGACTCTGGAGCACGGAGAAGTGAAGCAGCAGCTAATGCGGTCTAAGGGCCCAGGGCTTCCTCACTGCCCCACGGTGCAGCCAGAGGGAAGTGACGCTTACAGCCACTGTCAACTCTTCCTCCGTCCATCTTCCTCCAGCCTAGTATCAGGCCCTCAGAAGTTATTCTATGTAGATCATTGAACATACAGACGACTTTGTGGAAACACTTTCCAGCACTGACGGTTTTCCCCTGTTGCAGCATATGTTGCTGTATGGATTATGCATGCAGCCCCATGTCCCCGGCCTTGTCCACTTTGGCAGCACAGGATTGAGTGAATTCCACCTCACCGTGGTTCCTAGGACTCATCTGCCCACTGGAAACCCTCAGCTTTCCCGCACAGCTTCCTCTGCGTATTTCCTGGAGTCCCAATTATGTGCTTAAATGCAAGGCCTCTTATGTTAATCCCCTCGGCAAAGCCCCCTCCCCACAGCCCCAGTGCCAGGGTGGGACTGAGGCTCCGTTTGGATGGCGCTGGTCTGTGCACTCGGCCTTCCAGGGCGGCACTGAGCCTTCGAGTGGCGTGGTGCGAGGAAGGCCCTCCCCGGTTAGTTCACTGGCAGGTGTTGACACCAGGTCTCACAGCAGCACAATCCATCTCTAAAGTCTTTCATAAAAATGTGAAAACATCTTTAGTTTCTGGCGCTAACCGCTTTCTTCATCAGACCTCAAAATCAGTCCTTCAGGCTTGCAGGAGTTGGTGCTGAGGAGCAGGAATCGTACCTCTACCTCGTTGCTCTTGTCTACCTTGTGGCCCCGCATCTGAACAAAGCCACGCCCTCCTCCAGCCAAAACACAAACCCTCGCGTGCTCATCTGCTATCACAACTGCTCCAGAAGGGACACCAGCTGGGCTAGGCTGCAAACGGCAGTCCCTGACCCCGATGCAACCTGAGAGGAGAGAGCTGCACAGTGGCTGGGGTGCCAGTCTAGGACAGCAATGGTACTTGCTAGTCGTAGTATCAGAGACAACTTTTAAAAATGACTCCTTCCAATTCTGGGATTCTATGTTATCCATTTGTTTTTTCACTTTCTGACGTCCAATGATTTTATCTCAGCTGGTATATATGCCATAAAAATATTAAGCAAGGAGACAGCTGTGTCTTCTCCTCTGCAGGAGCTACAGCTGTTCCCCTGACAAGCTTATTCTTGGGTAAGATAAAAATGATAATTGTGGCTATTATTATTTTCCAGTTATATAGATTTTAATGCCCAATCTAAGAACTCAGAAATGTGGGGTTTTCTTTTCCAAAGTGGTGTTACTTACACACGGCAGTCTTCATCCCTCAATTAGTTACCAACTGCTGAACTCATCACTTTGGACAACAGGAGACTCCCCTGGGGGTTTGGGGACAGTTGTGACCACGTATCCAGCTTGCTTCACTGCACTGCTCTGGCTGTCACATTCCACTTAATGAAATAGCCGTGCTCCTGAAAAGTTGGCTGTAAAACAAATTTCCGTTACGTAAATCATACTTCCTCATTGATCTACATTTTTAAATTAAGGATGCATTCCCCTGAAGAAATAATTTGCCCCAAGACTAAACGTAAATTATACTAAACACTCAATAAACCTTTTAAAATCACATATTTAAAGAAAATCTTTTTTGTTAGAACACTAATAGTGATGATATTTTTTAAAGTCAGGAAACACAAATATCATGCCGGGAACCAGAAGTGGCATCGTTGGGACTAGAGCCACGTGAGTGTTAGGGGAGCAAGAAGGAGTTCCTGACTTTTTTGGTGAAATTTAACCCGTTGTTCTGGGTCTGTCAGTCAATCCGTTAATCAATAAGAAGATGCCAAATTTTCAAATTATGTAAACTACTTTCCTGGGTTCCTTGAGAGCCAGAGATGTCCAAGACCTGGTTCCTGCTACCAAGGGGCTTCAATTGCGTTGGAAAAATGTGACCTGTGTGCATAGCACAAGCAGCTGTTAGAAATGCTATTACGTGGCAGGAGCAGTGGGTTGATGTCAGGAGACCTGGTGTACTTTGTCACTAACCAGACGTGTGACCACTGACTCCTCTAAGCTTCAGTTTCCCACATGAAAAATGTGAGGATTGAGCTAAACCACTAATTCCCAAACTTGCCTGTATATGAGAATTTCCAGCTTTTCAGAAGCACGGCTATTTCATTAAGTGGAATGTGACAGCCAGAGCAATGCAGTGAAGCAAGCTGGATATGTGGTCACAACTGTCCCCAAATCCCCAGGGGAGTCTCCTATTGTCCAAATTATTAAAACTCGTCACAGGAGATTCTGACTTAGTAGATATGGGTGGGACCTAAAAATCTATAATTTAAGCAGCTATTCTAGTGAATTCTGCTACAGTCAAACTTTGTCCTAGTATAGCAACTATGGAATTATGTAACCATTAATGTCCCTTAAAGCTCCTTAGTTTCATTCACTTATGATTTTAAAGACTAGATGAACTGAATGTGCAATAAGGGACCAGGACATCCCGAGGTGCCAAGAGTTGGGTGATAAAAGTGCATGTGTTAGTGTCCCAGGTCTGCTGTAACAAGGCACAAAAACCATGTGGCTTATAGCAACAAAAATTCACAGTTTTGGAGGCTCGAAGTCCCGAATCAAGGTGTTAGTTGGTCTGTGCTCTCCTCACAAGTATAGAGAAGAACCTCCCTTGCCTCTTCTAGCTTCTGGTGTGCACCAGTGACCCTTGGTGTCCCCGATCCACCACTCCAGTCACGTGGCTGTCTTTCCCCTGCGTGTCTGCACTCTGCACATTCTCTATGCATGTCTGTCCCTTTTCACAAGGACACCAGTCATATTGGATTAGGACCTACTCTACCTAATACTTTATTTTAACTTGATGACCTCTGTAAAGACCCTTTGTCCAAATACGGTCACATTCTGAGGGACCGCTTTGTGATGGTTAGGGCTTTCAGCTTATCTTTTTTGGAAGGCACAATTTAACCCATACTAGGGAGGTTTCATGGAAAAGTTAAACTTTGAAAGAAAAGTGATATTTTCTTAGGTAGACGGGAAGGATATAGCTTTCTAGGTGACAAAAACAATCTGTGGGGAAGGAGTCATCATGTTTGTCCAGGATGAAACATAGCACGGCCTGGGGTAAGGGCTGTGGCGGCGGCGTAAGGGTGACTGCAGTGGCCAACTCTGATGGAGAACTTGCCACGTGCCTCTCACGGTGCCACCACCTTCCCTCTGCTGTAATTTGCAGCAACTCTAGAAGCGGGTGATATTGTTCTGCCTCGCGCTCATGGAGCAACGGGGCCGCGGAAGAGTCAGGGGGCTTCCCACGCCGTGGAACTAGAGGGCAGGAAATTGGCCCGTCCGGTCCCAGAACTTTGCTCTTTGCAACGGCAAGCTGCTGTCTCCTCCATGTCACCAAGACAGGATGAACTTGAATGAATCGCTGGGGCCTACTTCATGGAGGGCTTTGATACCAAAGCAGGGGACGTTGTGTTTGATGTGGCAGAGAAGAGGAAGGCACTTTTAGTGTCAGAGGTGTGCCATGAAGAAGGGGTATTTTAGGAAGGTGAGTGTGTCATTTCCACCCAATAATGCATTTTCTTTAGAAAAAGGGAAGGCAGACGTACAAATGAGAAGCTGTTGACCAGGAAGAGCTGCTTTTCACGGCTTGCCTCTTCCTCCCTCGTGTCTCTTGAGCAAGAATTTCCTTCAGCACGTCAAAAAGGCTGCTCAGTTGGTTTTCTTCTCCTCCAATATGCTTTGTAAGTTCTTCACACTAGTGATAAAGGACCAATCACTTTTATAGCCATGGCACAAATGCTGTTAAATGAAACTTTTTCTTGATTCATTAACTCTAGAAATTCAGATTTTAGTTTAATGTGTTTTGGTTTTTTTGTTTGTTTTAGGTGGCACCTATAGGAACCTCATTTCAGGTGGTTTAGCTTGTGATGTGTATACTGATCATCTTTCTACTTTTGCCACGTGTGCCTCTAGTGGAGAAAAAAGTGTGTGAGAATAAGGGGGCAATAATGACAATGATAGCCAAAAATTATAAAGCATTTTACTATATACAAATTACTTTTCACATCCTTAGCCAATCTAATCAGAAGAATGCACGGTTTCTCTGTAATTCTACATTTGATCCAGGAAACACATGACAGTAAGATTGAGCCTCATTAGTTCTTACAGAATGGCTTGAGTATAAATCCCCTATCCCGGGTGTAGAGATCTGGATCAGCGGAGACCACATGCCTCCCACAAAACGTGAGCCATCCAACAGCCTTGCCTACAGAAGGATCACCTGCCATGAATTTGCAAGACTGCACATACATCAATACGCCTATGTCCCTGCAGATGACTTATTGGTTTTGATTGCCCTAATGTTTGTGTACTTGACTTTCAGTTGAGGACAATGTGCTTCTCCACTTGGATGTCCCTGTATCAAGCTCATCAAAGGTTGGCCCCTATAAACCTCACTGTGGTCACACGAGAGTATGTTTGGGCAGTGAAATTAAAACACACACGTGGACTTTAGTTGGAGAGAACAAGAGACCCAGGGAATCTTTCATTTTTGTTTCCCTGCTTTGGTGATATAATATACAGCCTCCCAGGAGACCTGGGGTCCTACCAGTCACTGCTCCGACACTGGAGCTTGGTCCAGAAACAGCTGTCCAGAGCTAATTTACTTCCTAACGCTGCAGCACTGTTAATTTATAAATTACACTGGTAATTCAAGCTATTATTAATTTCAGATGATGTAGGGCAAGCCTAATTAAAATATGACACCAATTGCCACACATATGTACCAAGGACTACCATTTAAAATTAATGGGAATATTAAGTGTGACACTGGTCTCCGAGATGCTTTGCACAGTAATTATAGCATTCTAGCGGGAAAGATCTGACACATGTAGGCTTGTGGTTGGTAGCAAATAAACAACGACAACATAAGAGGAACTGCAAATTCTTCATTTAAACCTCTTCTCCTCATTTCCTCCACCCTTCTTCAAATCAAGTTTAGTACTTTTCTCTCTGAAAATGCTTATGAAACAATAATAATAAAGGCTACTGAGACAATTAGAAGTTTCTTACTGGCAGGAACTAGAAGTCTGTTTGGGTTAAGGTTGTTTATCATCTCCATATCTTGGACTTTTGGTCCTTGATTTCTACTTGCTAACATGTTCCTTCTTTGTCTTGTGAATTTAATATTTCTTTCTTGCTTGTTATAATAGACAGAGGCTGGATTTTTTTCCTGCTGTATGTATCAGAGGCAAGAGAATTTTTGTACTAATACAGTGTAGGTTCTATATGACATGAAGATTTATGAGGAAGTGCTGAGATTGGGCTTTTACAGATGGTAGTAAAGACACCATGACCAAGTCCTGCTGGCAGAGTGGGACAAGGAAGCAGCCTTTCTTTACGAGACAGATGTTTTGCTATTGTTGCTATTGTTATTGTTACTACTGTTATCTTGACAAAAATGGTGACCTTAACACTGTCTTGGAACAAATACAACCATACCTTATGTACCACATGTATTATTTTTTGCAACATAGTAGTGTGTGTAGTTATCATTGTTATGTATTGGGTCAGCAGAAACGTGTCATTATGGAGAGGTTTTATGAGTTGGAGAGAAATGTTCCTTTGTTTCCCTTTCTTGAGCCACTCATACTAACATAGTTTCATTCCACCTAAATCTGGGCCTCTAGGCAGATTAGAGGATTAATAACCAGATCAACAGGTGTGCAGCGCATGAGAGTTTTTGAAGTGCTTTCATATATATATATGTGTATATATATGTAATTGTTGCTGTTGTTGTTCATTTGTTGCTCTCAATAGCCCTGGGAGGTATTAGGAATTAGGACTATATGTCTGTTATACCTGGGAGAATGTTTCCCCGTTGCTAGAGACAGTTTCAATTTATGCTTGTTGTCTCATAATAATTGTTAATAGTGCCGCCTTTTACCCTGGTTTAGGATATTGTCGTCCTAATTATCCTCATTTTACAGATGAGGGAGGACTACCCAGGATGTAAGCAGTTATTTTTGTTCTTCATTGTATTTTGCAAGGAGGCTAAGATGGGGGTGCCTCTAGGAGAGAACTCTGAAACCTGCCTTCTGGGCATACCTGTCTTGGTCTTTCCATAACTGAATGCTCATGGCCGGACCTCAGGCATGGGGTCTGGCAGGTGGACGATTGTTACTATTACTCATACTTTTTCACTAGAGAAAACGAGTCTCAGGATGATTACAGGACAGAGTAAGATTGCAGCCCTGTCTTCTGACTTTACTCTCTGCTGTGCTTATGGTCAGGCATCAAGTGCCACGTCCCACTGTGGGTTTGTATTTAGGATCTTGTGCCTAAGAGCTTCAGCAGATGGAAGTTTAAAAAACTGATTTCTGCCTATCCACTTAATTGTCTCAATCAAAAAACAGAAAGTCAAATTTATTCTATTAGTGTTTCCATTGCCTTCGCAGCTCCCGTGCATGTGTATACGCATGTGTGCACACAGTTCTAGTGTGGCATTTTGAATTAAGTCATGGACAGGGGTCCAGTCATCAACTCTGCATTCAAGGCTCAGTCTAAATCATACCTGGAGCTCAGAAAGAGTTAAGATGCCTAACTCGGATCCCAGAGCAGGACTGCTTGGTAAGATTCAGGCAATGTAAATGTCGAAATTATTAATCACTTATCAAGGACCAGTAATTGTCTAGGCACCCTGCTTAGTTCAGGTGGGAACACAGACATTCCAGCTGGTCCACTGGGGATCCAAGGAAAAGCTGGTGGCATAAGGAGCGGCACAATTCTCTGCGGACAGAACCATTTTACACTTTGTTTTCTAAGTTTATACCTTTGGTCTCTTTTCCTTCCATTTCACCACACCTTATTGCTTCTCATGCAGCTGTTGGCTTTGTGAGTGAAGATGAATACTTGGAAATTCAGGGCATCACCCGGGAGCAGTCAGGCGACTACGAGTGCAGTGCCTCCAACGACGTGGCCGCGCCAGTGGTTCGGAGAGTGAAGGTCACCGTGAACTGTGAGTGTCCCCATCCCTCGTCCCCCCGTGTGTGCATGAGGCTGGCCTGCTGTCATGGCCACAGCCAGGAGCCAGTTAGCAAAGCCAACTGCTGACTCAGGACAGGAAATAACGCGTCATGATTCTCCATGCTCTGCTTTCAGGAGCAACAGTTTCAAACCCTAGTTTTTGACATCTCAAGGTGCCACAGGGTCACCTTTAAAAACAAAAAAAAACAGTAGCTGAAAGTAATTTAATACCAAACTTGACTTACATGGCCGAGAGATCATTGAATGGCATTCACTGCATGATTTATATAAATGTGTCTTCAAATCCTAATTTTTCCCATAATTTACTCACGCGATGCACTTGTCCTGGAGCTTCTCAGTCTCGAGACCAGACATCTCCATAAGGGAGGGAGCACAAAACTATGCGTTAGAGCATGTGAAGGAAATACCAGAACTCTCATGTTTGTAGTGTGTTTATTATATTTCATCTTTTACAGTTACAGATGTTGACATACATCGTATACATGCAGAATTTTGATACAAATAGATACACATACTGATATTCAAAGGTGTATCAAAGATTTTGACTTTTACTAATAGAGGTGCAGAATCCAAAACATTTGGAGGCAGCTGCCGTGGACCCTCGTTCTCCTTTATCGGCCACCCAAGCTCTGTCTGACATCAATCCTACTCCAGCCTCCTGTCTTTCTTTGATCCTTTTCCCTCTGGGCTCCTCATTATGTTCATTGACTCAGTTCCCTCCACACTCTGGAGGTTTTCTCTGCTGTGCACATCCCAGGAAGTCTCAAGGCAGAACAGAACCCAAGCACTAAACCAGTAAACGACAGGACCGTCCCCTTCCAAACTAGGACAGGGGGGCATGGAAGCAGGGGAATGTTAGCACGTCTAGGTGAATGTCCGTCCTTTGCTTATTTTTATTTATTTATTTATTTTTTTAGACAGAGTCTTGCTCTGGCACCTGGGCTAGAGTGTCATGGCGTCAGCCTAGCTCACACCAACCTCTAACTCCTGGGCTCAAGTGATCCTTTTACCTCAGCCTCCCGAGTAGCTGGGATTATAGGCGCACACCACCATACCCGGCTAATTTTTCCATTTTTTTAGAGACACGGTTTCATTCTTGTTCAGGCTGGTCTAGAACTCCTGAGCTCAAGCAGTCCTCCTGCCTCGGCCTCTCAGAGAGCTCGGATTGCAGGCGTGAGCCACTGAGCACGGCCCCAACCTTTACTTTAATACTCTGATTTCTGTTAGATTCTAGTGTGAACCTAGTCAATGTGAAATACTTTAAAAAGCAAGGAAATAAGTATAACAATGTTACCATTTTTTTAACATCACAATTATTTTTTTTAAAAAAGGACTTAAAATGATATATAGTTTATCGAGATAAACCTAAAAAGTAAGGAAATGGAAGCAAAGGAAACATACATTTAGGGAAATGAGTGAAAGCTGGGGAAAAAACAACACATGGACGATATGCCACAAGGGTGCTAGGTGCGGGTCCAGAACGTGGCTTCGCCTTGCTGAAGCAAAGAGGAAAAATATCACTTGCTTTAAGATTTATGTTTTCCATAAGATAAAAGCAAATTATTTGCTTGGGAGAAGCAATGCTTTTCCTCGTACTGAGACCCTAGAGAAAATTCTCTTTAGAGTCTCCACAAATAGAGCACTGTGAGATATAGTCAACATTATGTATGATATTTCTGCATGAAATAGAACAGCAAGTTTTTTTGTGAGTGGTTTTCATAATACCCCTCAGTGCAAACTCCTAGAATGCCAAGGGCAGTTTGGTGAGGACTGCAAATGAATGCAGACCAGGCGTGTAAGTCTAGTTTGGTCTGGCTTGATTCAGGGATACATTTTAGAATACCAAGAAGAGTGACTGATCTGTACATCCTTCAGGCAATTCTCCATGAATATTATTTCTTGCAGCTGAGCTTTTGATGGGAATTGAATAGTTCAAAGTTGTATACTTTGGCAAGAACCTGGTGTGCAGAAATTCTGTAAGGCTGATTAAAGGTGCTGACTGCCGACCCGTGGAATATAGGGTTGATAGGTGTGCATCATCCTGGGAAGGTTAAAAGGTTTAAACAGGAAATCTGCTGAATATCTCGTCATTCCAGCTCTTGCAGAGGAGAACAGAAGCAATACATGCCTTTCCTTAGAATGGCGTTGAAAATGTTTTCATTCTCTGGCACAACTTGTATAGCAATTTGATAGTGCAGGTAAGCGGAGGTAGGGCGAGGAATGAGAAATGAAATTAACAAATGAGGCAGCCTTCCTCATCTTAAAGCGCATTTTAAAATGCTATGGGGCCGGGCGCAGTGGCTCATGCCTATAATCCTAGCTCTCTGGGAGGCCGAGGTGGGCGGATTGTTTGAGCTCAGGAGTTCGAAACCAGCCTGAGCAAGAGCGAGACCCCGTCTCTACTAAAAATACAAAGAAATTAATTGGACAACTAAAAATATATAGAAAAAATTAGCCGGGCATG
>CAUYSK010068945.1:0-11359 GCA_963575035.1 Avahi laniger | reverse complement strand
GTCTCTACTAAAAATAGAAAGAAATTAATTGGACAGCTAAAAATATATAGAAAAAATGAACCGGGCATGGTGGCGCATGCCTGTGGTCCCAGCTACTCGGGAGGCTGAGGCAGAAGGATCGCTTGAGCCCAGGAGTTTGAGGTTGCTGTGAGCTAGGATGACACCACGGCACTCACTCTAGCCAGGGCAACAGAGCGAGACTCTGCCTCAAAAAAAAAAAAAGAAAAAGAAAAAGAAAAATGCACAAAATAAACAAGCAAAGAGGTCACCTCTATCAGTAAAATGACAGATACTGAGGATGGATAAATGACATCTAGCAAGCACTACATGGTGTTCCCGAATGAGAAAATAAAACTGGTAAACCAGAAAAATAGTGAAAGATAAGACAGAAGAGTCTATGGTTTGAATGTTTTCCCTCAAAGTTAATGTGTTGGAAACTTAATCCCCAGTGCAACAGTGTTGGAAGCGAGGACCTTTAAGAGATGTTTAGGTCGTGGGGGAACCACCCTCATGAATGGATTAGGGCTGTTGGTGCAAGAGTGGGTTAGTTATCTTGGGAGTGGGTTCCTGGCAAAAAGGGTGAGTTCAGGCTGTTCTCTCTCTGGCTCACACACTCACACCCTCTGTTGCTCTTCCTCACCATGTGATGCCTTCCACCATGGGATGACTCTCTCCAGATGCCTGCACCATGCTCTTGGACTTCCCAGCCTTCAGAGTCATGAGCCAAATAAACTTCTATTCTTTTTAAATCACCCAGTCTATGGCGTTCTGTTATAGCAGCAGAAAATGAGCAAAGACAGAAGACAACATCCTAAGATAAAGGGAGACTTGAAACTGCAAATCAAATTTGCAAAACTGCAATTTGTGATTGCAGACTAATTTACTCAAGACGTAAAAACTCCATGGAGTAGGCATCCCAGCAGAGAAATCAAGTCAGCTGTGAGGGGACACAGTCATGTTGCCTCAATGTTCGTCTCTGCAACAGTCAATGTCAAAAGACGGAAGGGAAACTTACAGAATTCAGGGGTTGGGGGTGAGCAGGACATGACCCAAGATTTTTATAAACCCAGCCAAAGTGTCACCATGTATAAAAACAATAAGGAATGCCTCAGGAAATACAGCACCAGTAAAAACTTTTCCTAATGATAAAATCTAGACAACAAATAAAGGGACCCCAAAGAGGCCTAGCCACAGTAATCAGGTCACTGATGGGCTGGGAACATCAGCCGGGCCAGCGACAACCAGCTCCAGCACTTTGCTGGAGCTTTCAGGCAAAAGGTGTTCAGTCTTCTGCTGGCATTGTGTAGCTGGTAGGACATAAACCTGGAGCAGAAAGTGGCCGTTTTCTGGAGACCCTGCCTGGGAAGTAAGCCAACACCAATGACAGCAAAGCCTTCAGATATTCCTGATAATAAAATGGGTCCAGCAGTGCCTGAATTCTCATATTTTTCAGTTATAAGAGTCAGTAAGTCCCTCCCTTTTCCTTAATCTAGTTGTGCTGAGTTTCTAGTACACACTTAACCTGTTTCTGTACTGGCTAGAACCTCCAGTACAATGCTGAATACAAGTGGGAAGAGCAGACATTCTTATTTTGTTCCTGATCCTAAGAGTAAGCATTCAGTCTTTCACCAGTAAGTATGATGTTAGCTGTGAGTTTTTTTCATGGATGCATGCCTTTTATTAGGTTGTGGAAATTCCTTCTCTGCCTTAGTTTCTTAGGGATGCCAGAACAAATTGCCACAAACTTAGTGGCTTAAAACAACAGACATGTATTCTTTCACAATTCTGGAGGCCAGAAGTTTAAAATCAAGGTGTCATGGGGCTGTGATACCTCCCAAGGTTGTAGTGGAGAATCTTCTCTTGCCTATTGCAGCTTCTGATGACTCTACATATTCCTTGGCTTGTGGCTGCATCACTCCGATTTCTGCCTCCATCTTTTCATGGCCTTCTTCCCTGTGCCTCCGTGTCTTTTCTCTCTCTTATAAAAATATGTCATTAGATTTAGGGCCACTTGGATAATCCAGGATGATCTCATCTCTAGATCTTTAATTTAACATCTACAAAGATCATTTTTCCAAATTAGGTCACATTCACAGGTTCTGGGAAATAGACATATTGGGGGGAGGAGGGCACCATTTGATCCACTACATCTTCTATTCCTAGTTTGTTGAGTGCTTTTAATGAAAGAGTGTTGCATGATTTTCAAGTGCTTTTTCTATATCTATTGAGATGATCATATTTTTTTTGTCATTCATAATATTGATATGATATATTACAATGATTGATTTTCAGACATTAAACCAACCTTGCATTCCTGGGATAAATACCACTTTATCATGGTATATAATCCCTTTTGTATGTTGCTGGATTTGATTCATTAATATTTTGCTGAAGATTTTTATATCTATATTTATAAAGGTATTGGTCTATAGTTTAACTTTCTTGTGATGTCTTTGCTTGGTTTTGGTATCTGGGTAATATGGTATCTAGCTTCATAGAATGTGTTGGGAAGTGTTTCTTCCTCTTCTGTTATTTGTAAGAGTTTATGATTCTTGTTAACTTTTATTTAAATATTGGTAGAATTCACCAGTGATGCCATCTGGCCCTGGTATTTTTTTTGTGGGAAGTTTAATTATTAATTCAATCTCTTTACTTGTTATAGGTCTATTCAAATTTTCTTTCTCTTGAGTCAGTTTTGGTAGTTTGTGTTTTTCTGGTAATTTGTTTGTTTTATCTAGGTAATCTAATTTGTTGGCATACACTTGTTCATAGTATTCCCGGTATTCTCTTATAATCCACTTATTTCTGTAAGATCAGTAGTGATATTTCCTTTGTACTTTTGATTTTCATCACTTCACTCTTCTCTCTTTTTTTCTTGGCCAGTCAAGCTAGCGGTTTGTCAATTTTGTTGATCTTTTTAGAGAATTAACTTTTAGTTTCATTGACTTTATCATTTTTCTATTCATTATTTGAAGTTTATTGAAACTTGGTTTCTGGCCTAGCACATAGTCTAAACTGGAGAATGTTCCAATGTGTACTTGAAAAGAATGTGTATTTTCCTTTTGTTGGGTGCTGTGTTCTATAGATATCAGTTAGATCCATTTGGTTTAGAACATTGTTCAAGTCTTCTATTTCCTTGTTGATCTTCTGCCGTGTTGTTTGATCCATTATTAAAAGTGAGGTATTGAAGTCTCCTGCTTTTATTGTTGGATTGTCTATTTCTCCCTTCGATTCTGTCAGCTTTTTGTCTCATGTATTTGAGGCTCTGTTGTTAGATGCATATATTTTTATAATTGCTATGTCTTCCTGATGGCTTGACCCTTTTATCATTGTGAATGTTCTCCTTTGTCTCTAGTAACAAGTTCCATCCTAAAGTCTACTTTATCTGATAATAGTATAGCTGTTTCAGTTCTTTTTGGTTACTGTTTGCATGGTATATCTTTTTCCATCCTTTTAGCTTATACCTATTTGTATCCTTGAATCTGAAATGTGACTTTTATAGACAATCTACCAGTTTATTTTAAAGTAAATATCAAACATCATGTCATTTAATCTGTAAATCCTTCGGTAGATATCTCTAAAAGATTGTAACTTTTTAAAAAACATAATCCCACTACCATTATCATACCTAAAAAATTTGCAATAATTTTATAGTATTATCAAATACCAAGTCAGCAATCAACATTCATTTTTAAAATTCTCAACTCATGAGTTCCTAGGCAAAGATCTCTCCTGGTCCCTGCTATATCTCAGAGCACTCTCCTCTTTTCATGGGCTACAATTCTTGCCCAGATCTTCAAAACATGTCTGTCTTTCCAATAAACTCTGTCTTCAGCTCTCTAATCTTCCATCTCCACATTCTTTCAGGCATTACATATTCTCCTAGGGGATCAACAATCACCTCAGTAAAGGAGACATCCAAGATTTGTTCTCATGTAGGAGTTTCACACTTTCAACTGCCTGGTGGAGCATCTGCCTGGGAGCCCCACCATCTCCAGTGTGGGAAACTTCACATTTCCCAAGCTTAACACCTCATCCAGCACCCATATTTGCTCTCCTCCTGTCTTCTCAATCCTGGTTATTCACCATTATGCTTCCAATAAACTACACTCGAGATTTCTGCCATCTCAGCCACCTGCTGACCACCTCCCGCATGTGCCCGCAGGCACATGATCCTGCCAGCTCCCCTACCCACCACTACCTGCCTCTGCCCAGTCCCCTCTGGTACATCACTGGAGTTTCAGCTCGCACCCTCCCTAAGGGGGTATCCTTGTCGTCACACTGCCACTCAGCTTGTCTCATCACCAGCATGTCCCCAATGACAAGTTCCTTTCACAGTCCCTTAGGTTTGGCATATCTTCTTCAAGACTCAGATGCAAGTGAGGAAGTGGTGACCCAAAGAAATTAATTTGTTCCCCGAGGACACACAGCTGTTAATTGTGGAATAGAGACCCCAGTCAGGTCTACCATTTGCAAGTTGTTACTTCCCGCTTAGATATGAGGCACTTTGCTAGCTTTCCAGAAGGGATAATGATGACTAAGCCACAGTCCTCACCTCCTGGTAGTTAGCCATTTTGCCAAGAGCCAAGACACAATAGGAGAAAAGTCTATTTTTATTAATAAAACAGATTTAGAGCTCAGCACAGGCAACAGCGAAAGAGAGAAGATAGAGATTCTCCAGATGCTTGCGGGAGAAGTCCATATTCTTATCCCCATTTTATAGGTGAGAAAAAGAGGCACAGATACATCAGGTATTTTTCTCAAGCTTTCATGGGTTGTAAGAGACAGAGACAGGATTCAAATCCAGGCTTTCTGGCCTCAGAGTCTGTGCTGTAAATGAACATACTCTATCAGTTTCCTATGAAGCCATTCTTCCTTGGCCGGTTGCCAGACCCACTCTAACTTTGGTTTCTGTATTTCAAATTGACTCAGTGGTCTCTAAGGTCCTTTTCAGAGCAGGAGGCAGAGAGCACAGTTTGAACGTGCAGTTCTAATGGGGGACCAGGCATCTCTCCCGTCTGCCTAAGAAGACCCCTATAAAGTGGCAGTGAGGGAATTTAAAAGGTATATCCCAAGACAGCAAAGAGATCGGGGTGAGACATCAATGGAGAAGAAATTTCACCTATTCCTAGAGTACAGGAATGTACTGGAAATTAATGACGCAGGATGGGAGAAGAGACAGCCTGGAACATGTGAGAATGGCATTACGGCCAGTGAAGAAGCCACCTGCCGTGCCCATCATGGAGAGGCTCAAGACTCAAAGTTGCCAAATAAGAAGGAAGGTGGGAGGACAGAATGGGGGATAAGAAGAGGGGAGTTCAATTGAAATCTTTACAAGGATCATCACCCTTTCCACCCCACCCCATGTCCAGTGGACCCTACCGGAAAGCATGTGTCACCCACTGAGAAGGAAGAGTGTGCTCTCAAGTGTGCTCCCAGATAGTCAGAATGAACTATCTGGGAAGACCAAAGACAGCTCATGCGGGCGTGGCAGCCTCCACCTTCTAGTACTGAGGCCCTCTGGAGGTAATAGTAGCTTCCTGCTCACCCATCACAGGGGCAGCCCTGCAAGCCTTGTGCCCTCAGAGCTGCCAAGCACCTCTTTCTCGTATAGAAATGGACAAGGAAGGATCGGCAGGTATTTGAGGCAAGCCTCCAACATGAAAGCGAGAGACCACGAAACATAGAAAAACAGACCCTTGAGGAAGTGTCAATAAAAACCCGAGCCAGGCCTGGAGCGGTGGCTCACGCCTGTAATCCCAGCACTCTGGAAGGCTGAGGCAGGAGGATCACTTGAGGTCAGGAGTTCAAGACCAACCTGAGCAACTGCAAGACTCCATCTTTACTAAAAATAGAAAAATTAGCCAGGCGTCATGGCGGGCACCTGTAGTCCCAGCTACTGGGGAGGCTGAGGCAGGAAGATGGTTTGAGCCCAGGAGTTTGAGGCTGCAGTGAATTATGATGATGCCACCGCACTCTACCCAGGGTGACAGAGCAAGACTCTCTCAGAAAAAAAAAAAAAAAAAACCCAGAGGCAGAGAGAAGTTAAAGTGGTGAGGTAAATTTTATTCAGGACTATTGCAATCAGTGAAAAGAGACCCAAAGATAGAAGTGGGCTCCGTTCTGGATATAGCAGGAACAAGTATGGATTTACAGCCAAGGAGCAAGGTCTGTGGGTGGAGAATTACTAAGGAGAGGCATCAAGTCTGGGGGGAATTCTGGCTGAACCCAACCTAAAAGGATCCCTGCTAGACAGGCCAGGGGGTCAGACACCACAGGTGGGGAGTGAGGATGTTTGATCATATTTGTGGGTGACCAAGTATGAAGGGTGGGGAGTTCTCCATCATCTGACTTAGCAGGGTTCTGTGCCAAAGCTGGGCTCTGCAAGAGAGGGTACAGACGGGCCCAGGAGGGTTCAGAAGCCTGACTAAAGTTTTGTGAAGCAAAGAATCTTTGACCGAAGCTATGACAACTCAGCAAACAGAAAAGCAGAGAAATTCAAGCAGATATTTCATCCAAGAAGCAAGAAATATAAGACATGAAATAAGTGCAAAGTATGGTGTAAAACAGAATAGAAAACATTGTTGGAAATGCAAAATGAGATTATCCCAAAATAAAAATTTCCATGAGAAGGATTGGAAGACAAAATTCAGGAAATTCTCCATAAAGTAAAACAAAGAAAACATGCAAAAACAGTTAGAGGAGAGAGCACAGTGATTGATCTAAGAGGTCCAACATTTGACTACCAGAAGAGGGGGCTTCACCACAGAGGTGTCATGTGACAGTGTTGGGACAAGCATTCCAGACAGAGGGAACAGCATGTGTAAAGACACAGAGATCTGAGAGAGCATGAGCTGTTTAAGGGACCACAAACAGTTCTGGTAACAAAAGGACAGGATTCCTGGGAGGAAGGGCAAGGAAATGAGATGTGACATTAGATCTAGAAAGGTCATAAATATCACACAAAAGTGTCTGGTCTTTAACCTGCAGGCTTGTGAGGATTGTTTGAGCAGAGGAGTAAGATGATCAGGTTTGCAATAAGGAAAGACAAGTCTAGAGTCCAAAATACAGGAGATGAACTGCTGCAGTTAGCAGTTGCTGTGTAACAAGTCACAGCAAACAACACCGCTTAAATGACAACAACAGTCTTAGTTTTGTTTGCACATCTGCAATTTGGACAGGTATTGGTGAGGACAGTTGTCCCTGCTCCACGTGGCCCCAGCTGCAGAGGTTCAAAGGCTGAGAGTGACGCAGTGGCTTAGGGGGCTGGAATCACGAAATGGCTGCCGCAGCTACCAGCTCACATCCCCTTCAGGAAAAGTGAAAGAATGGCAGTCCCTAAACTTCCAGCAAGTGTCTCACTGGGCCTCATAGTATCTGATCAGGTCACACCAATTACCACGGCCCAGGCAATGCAGTGCACTGATTGGCCCAGCCTTGGTCACATGCTTCCCCCTCACTGGAGCTGAGGAGAGGCTCCACCCCGGCATGGACTGAGTGGTGAATGGGAGCATCCCCAAACGATAGGCAGCGAGGACGGAGGAAGGAGGAAGGACGCTGGGGAGGCATGCGTCAAGCAAGCACACCTCTCAGTCTCCGTGCTCCTCCCCTCCCCCTCTGCCTGCTCTTCCAGGGAAGGAAGCTCCCTGCTCCCATGTCTTGCCGGGTGGAAGGAATGTTAATTCCTCTAACTGGAGAGCTCTGTACTCAGAAGGGCCATTTGCACTCTGCTCAATTCCACTGATGAAGCATAAACTAATTAATTCTCTGAGTGAGAGCATCCCTATCAGGTTTGTCCCAAATAGTAATGAATCATCATCAGCCAAAACCTTAACATCTGCTTACTCAATCAATCCACTGCTAGTCACATGCTATTAATGTCATCGTCTGCACTGCTGCCCCGGCACCAGGCAGCCTGCATCCCCATGCCCCAGAGTCTCATTAGCTGTGTGGCCAGACCACCTCAGGCCTGCAAGAGGATGAGGATTTTATTGCAAAGCAGAAGGGTGCAGCTTGTTGGGAGATGGCCGTGGGCACAGTGAAAGAGTGACCTATTTCCAGCTCTTATCATCTGAAAACCTTGGAGCTGAAGGGATCTTTGAGCCAGGTGGTCCTCCAACCTCTTCTTACACACCTCTGGTGACAGAGAGCTCATGACCTCACATGGCAGCAACACATTATACCGTCTTACAAATCTGACTGTTGGAGTTTCTCCTTCTATGCCCAATTCATTAGTTAATTACATCCAAACTCGAGGCAGCCTGAATGAATATGCCCAATGTCAAGAGATAAAACGAACAGCAAAGGGACAAAAGAGCAGGAAAAAATAAAGGAAGGGGTGTGATTAGTATGCAGAAAGGCAGACCATCCCACACGCTACACATTTGACACGAAGCTTACTTATGGCCAAAAGGAAGAAGGAATCATCATCTGTTTCAGATTCACAGCATCAGTAAGAAATAAACAAATAAAAAATACATAGATGGTGAGATACATACATACGTATGTAGACACAAAGATAGATACATAGATAGATGCATAGATGACACTTCTAGAGAACAACAGAAAAAAGCAAAAATAAATTTTTAAAAATAAAAATTTTTTAAAAGCTACATAGATTCAAAAGAACATTGTTAAAACATCTCATTACCAAAGCCTGTTTTTCCTGAAAGTGTTTGCTCATGCTGAACCACAATCTATCTCCCTCTAAGTTCCACACATCAATTTAACTCAACAGACATTTAAGAAAGCCCAGTGACCCCTTTATTCCAGACTTCCAATGTGTTCCTGTGATGGGCAAGACATCACATGTGCTCGTTGGGGTTCGTGTTCCCCAACTTACACCATTTATTCCCTCTGTGACCTTAAGCAAGCCCCATAACTCATGAGCTTCAGTTTCCTCATCATAACATGGAAACAGACAGCCCTGGAGCACCTACTTTGCAGGGCGAGGTGCAAATGACATCATGAGCCCCACTCCACCCCTCGAGGACTGAGTCCCGCTCTACCCATCCAGTCTCATCATCGACCACTCCCTTTCACAAACTCTCTGCTCATGGTGAATCTAACTTCCCGGGGTCTCCCAACTTTCCCACTTCTCCGTCTTTCTTCACTCAAGCTGTGCCTTCCACTTGGAATGCCTTCTTCCCTACTCCTACCGCCACCTCCAATCTCTAAATCCTGCCCACCCACCCTTCACGGCCCAGCTCACATGCCAGCTCCTACAGGAAGTCGACCATGATTCCTACAGCTGCTAATGATATTTCCCTTACCCAAGTCCTCTAGCTCTGCAGTCTGCAACCCCTGGGTCTAGGCCCAATACCGGGCTGCACATCATTGCCTGAGCTCTGCACCACCCTACCCCAACCCACGACACCCCATCCCACCCCCACCCCAGTCCGTGGAAAACTTGTCTTCCATGAAACCGGTCCCTGGTGCCAAATAGGTTGGGCACCACTGAGGAGTCTGGCTTATAGCTGTTCCCCCCTCCAGACTAGCATATCCACTCAGAAACTCCTTTCTAAATTTAAATTTCCTTTCTAAACTTAAATTTCTCAGGAAATCTAAATGCTTTTCCAAATCTCAATTCCCAAGAAAAATCAATGGAGAAAACAAGAAAAAGTATCATAATTCTCCCATGAGAATTAAAGCTTATCAATATAGAGACATTACTGCTTCAAAGGAATTCACCGACGTCAAGTCAATGCCAAAAACAGGAAATGCTGACACCCAGAGTTGAAGATCAGGGCTGACCTCAGTCAGTCTTACTTGTAACTGTTGTTGCATTATCAACGTCTGTTGCCCTTTTTGCTGTGAATAGTGAGTTATTCTTGCAAATAATATAAATATTAATATGTTCATATGCATAGTATACTTTACACAAATCCAATGAGTGTTGCTCCAAGAAATAACAAGTTTTGGAAGCAAAAAGAGTCTTTAAATTAGTTATTTTGACACATGATTCTGCATGTTGCTGTTAACCTTATTAGGAGATCTCAATGGTACATTATTTAAATACTGCCCAATAGTGATTGCTGGCATTTTCCCGTGTTTTAATATCCACTACAAGCTATGGTTCTACTCTACTAACTCAATATCTCTTATTTCTTAAACAAAAACATTTAGCTATGCATAATAACGAGTAAAGAGAATGAAGAACATTAGAATCTTAAGAATAACATGATTTTGAGAATTCCCAAGAATCCCTCGGAATTCTGATTTTTTTATTCCTGAATCCCGAAGATTAGTATCACCACATCAAGATGCTTCGGCATTCTGTTTTGTATCACAGTTATTCACTCATGGTCTCAGCTCCTGTAATCAATGGCTGGGTTTGAAGACAAGGTTCACAGCTGGCATTGCTAACCCTCTTACCTCACCTGCACTGCTTGGCATGGACCTTGCAGACAGAAAACCGAGACAGTCTCCAGATAGAGCAAGGGCACTGGGGTGTAAATGTCAGCTTTGTCACTTTCTCCTTGTCTGGCTTAAGTTCTCTGAGCTTCAGCTTTCTCGTCTGTAACAGGGGTGATAATGATGCTCATCTCAAAGGGTTGCAATGGGAATCAAGTGAGATAACGCATATGAAATTTACCCAATATATATTTTACCTTTCTTCACAATAAAAGCTTGGTGCTAATAGGATGATGGTTGAACAAATGGCTAAACTGTATAGAGAAAATGTCAAATGCTGCCCATACACACATTCACCACTCCTTCCCCCAAATTCTTCCCCCTCATCAGAGAAAGAGTCTAAACTAAAAGAATTTAATAAGAGGCAGTGACATTCCTGGGTTGCAAAGAAAGTAGCCATCAGAAATTAGTGTGCCTTTTTTGTGATGCCGTAAGCCCCAAGAGAAGCAAGAACAGATCCCATGTTCCTTGGCAAAATTATGAAGATCTGCTGTATCTCAAAGGGCAGGGCCACAATCCAGCTAATAGAGACCTTTTTTTCCTTCAGCACGGGTTTAGATTTTGCTTCTCTTAAAAAATAAAGGAAGGAAGGGAATAGGAAGGAAGGAAGGAAGAAATTGAATCTAAGAGCTCAAATTCTTTCTTCAAACCTCTCTCTCTCTCTCTCTCTCTCTCTCTCTCTCTCTCTCTGTTCCCCTCTCTCAGATCTGTTACCCTCTGTTTTTATTTAGTCTCAGGGAGACAACCTCCTCACGATGACCCTTGTCTGCCTTACTTTCCACCAGCTTAAAAAATTCTAAAAAGAGGCCGGGCGCGGTGGCTCACGCCTGTAATCCTAGCACTCTGGGAGGCCGAGGTGGGCGGATCGTTCTGAGCTCAGGAGTTCGAAACCAGCCTGAGCAAGAGCGAGACCCCGTCTCTACCAAAAATAGAAAGAAATTAATTG
>CAUYSK010068944.1:0-18498 GCA_963575035.1 Avahi laniger | reverse complement strand
GGTTACAAATATTCAAAGAAGCATTGGAAGAGGCAAGAGAACAATAGCAATAATGAGAAGGCCTTGGATCTGGAGCCAAAAGCTATCACAGATCAGACTGTGAGGAAAAAGAATAAGAGAAAAAACAAAGCAACATGTGGTGTAGTGGATGATGGTGACGAAGAAACCAAAAGAAAATCACCAAAGAAAAAGGAGAAATGTGAATATAAAAAAAAGACAAAGAATCCCAAGTCTCCAAAAGCGCAGGCAGTAAATGAGCGGAGCATCCAGAGCTGTAGTCCTCCAAAAGGTTCTGCTAGAAACAGCCTTGCTAAAGTCAGAAAGAAAGGTGGTGTAGGCGTTTGTTCAAAAGATAGTCCCAGTTCCTCCTCGGAGTCTGAGTCTTCTCATGATTCCACCAGTGATGGTCTCAGCAGTGCCACTTTGGAGGTCAAAAATTCCTCAGAGAAAGTATCAGCTGAATTATCAAAGGAAGGACCCTCTATAAAAAACCCAGCTGCAAACAAACCGGCTGCAAAAGCTGGATTTAACCTTACACCCAGCAAGGACAAGACCTCATCATCTTCTAGTTCAGACTCTAGTTCAGAGTCAGATGACCAATGCATGATATCAAAGACCACCCCGGAGCGTGCTGCGAATTTCTTAAAGACCATAGGCCTTTTTGCAGGAAGAGGTTGTCCGGGTCCAGGGTCATCATCACAGTCTCCAAGTGCTGCTGGCTGGAAGCATTCTGATTCAAACGGTGGTAGACAGGCTCCTGGTCCTCCTCCCAACGTGTCTCTCCCTCCTAATTTAGGAAGAGGATGGGGTAGAGGAGAGGACCTTCTCTCTTGGAAGGGAGCTAGAGGTCGGGGCATGCGCGGGAGAGGGCGAGGGCGAGGGCGAGGGCAGGCTGTTTCTAGTCTTTTAAATAGAAACACTGAATACCAGAAGCAGCAGCAGTTAAATGAAACAATAACAAACTCATCTACTATTATCCAGGTCAGTATTTACTGTGAGTTTACCGTCTCCCTTTCCCCCTGGAGTGTATCTGCCGTTCATGTCATGGGTTCTTATTTTCTCACCAGTAACAGAGTCACATGGTTAATACTGTTTTTCAGAATCCAATAGACACATACAAGAAAGACTATACTCTGTTACCGCTGCTGGCAGCTGCCCCTCAAGTTGGAGAAAAGATTGCATTTAAGGTATTTTTTAAAACAGCAACTATTACAACAAAAAAAGTTAATTCCCCTTTCAAATAAACTTACTTGGCAGGTCAGGTTACATATATTTATAATATATTTAAATATATATGTCACAGGTTTGTGGTAGGGCACCCAGACTGGTGGCATGGGCACCACCCCAACACCACACGTTTTCTCAGGGGTAGGAGGGAAGAGCATATGATATGGGAATGTGAGAATATAAAAGGGCTTGTGTACTTGTGGGTTTTTTCTTTTTTAGCTTTTGGAGCTAACATCTGATTACTCTCCTGATGTCTCTGACTATAAGGTAAGGCTGTTTATTTAAAAGTAATTAAGTTGTCAGTATATTAATAAAACTAAAGTCATATTTAATACTACTTCTATAGATAATGTAGATTTCTTTGAGTAAATAATGTCATCAAGTAGAAAATGAAAACATTATCAAAATGTAAACTTTTTAGTAGTATCAGTGAAGTCTCCCAGTGTTATTTTCCTTATACTTGGGAAGAACATAGAATGAGAATGGTGAGTTTAATTTTTTTAGTCACTGTTTTCTAATCAGCTTAGACACACAAATTTATTTGGGTGTCTATGCTCTCATGATCCTAAACTTTGAAAGAAAATAATAAATAGCTCTCAGCCAGAAAATTTGATTGTTTTCATCTTGGGAATCTATTTTATATATTTGTAAATTACTTCTGGTTATTATGGTCTAATGTGGTTTCTTTTGCATTATCAGTTAACCGCAGGTGTTCACAAATATCATCCTCGAATTTTACTCACTTGATATCTGTGTAAGACTTTATGTAGTTCAGTAAAAGCTCAACTCAATTAGTGGGATCACAGAATTACATGTTTCCTTCCCTTTTTCACCAAGCAAAATTTTGTTGAAGATCAAGTTAAAATGCATACTTTATTTTTTCAATGTAATATATCGAATGGAATGTAAGTCCATTTTTTAAGGTAATAATTAGTAATAGTAATGTAGATACTGTACAACGGAATTTGATTTAATCCGATTAATGCCTTGGAAGACTTCTAAAGTCTTGGTAAAAACCTTTCCTCAAAAGCAGGCTAGAAGAAGAATCAATTTGACAAAGGGATCTGGTGTATTAGTTCTGGGTAATTGGTGTTTTATGTTTTTCATCTTCTTAGCCACTTAATATCTCCTATGGATGAGGTGACCATATAATTTATCATCTAAATCAGGATACTTGTGAGTGAAAAGGGGTGCTATTATTAATTATGCTGGAAGGAAAGACATGTACAGACCTGTCTTGTCTTGAACAAACCATGATGTTTTGTCACCCTGCCATAGATAACTAATTTAATTGTGTGATATATAGCAAATGGAAATGAATATTGACTTGATATATCCCACAACCTCTACAAATTGTAATTCTAGATGATAGTGATTTTTTAAATGTAAATTATATTGGTGTTAGTCATCATAGTTATTACCTTGGAAGGCTGTTTGTTTACTTTAGTTCATGATATTTGTTGGAGATTTTTGAAATTGTTTTCAAAACTATTTTGAGAAGGAAAATCAGTCCCACTTTTTTGCTTTGACCTCGAATGATGTTATTCAGCTTGATCATCTGCTTTATTTGTTAAACTTGTTCTCACAAATTAACTCTGTCATCAAAAATGTGGTGTCCCAGCCCCCTGATTCCTGTTGAATCTGATTTTAAAAAAACACTGTTGACTGTGCTCAGAAATTTTGGGTAGAAGCTGGAGGGAGTGACTGTTTGGGCTCACTGGATGCCCCCAGAGGCCCCCATCTGTCTCTCCGTCACCCACGTGGACGGGGCAGTGCTTCCTCTCGATGCCTTCTCCGAATACTGGAGACCTGGGAGGAAGGGAATTGTAATCTCACTAGTGACAAAGTGCCTTGCCGTTTCTGCTTGAGGGTTGACACCCTTCTAGAAGGGCTCTAAAAGCATTAGGAGCCGAAGCAGAGTACACTAGTGGTAACCTAGTGTACTCTTTACTTACTCTTTGAGTTCTTTAGGTCAGTGCCTCCCATTTTTGATTTAATTGTATCTATTATATTTTGCCTCTGAGGATATTTCTGTATATTCAGATAGAGTGTTAATCAGTTCACCTGTTTGTTTTTATTTCCTTTACATGTTTATTTATTTTTAAATTTTTTTATGGAGATAAAATCCATGTAACATAAAATTCATTATTTTAACCATTTTGAAGTCTACAATTCAGTGGGTTTTTAGTATATTCACAATATTTTACATGTTGATTTTTGACTTGGACTTTTATTTTCGAAAGGAAGGAAAACTATTAAGCCACAATCCAGAGACCCAGCAAGTAGACATAGAAATTCTTTCATCCTTACCTGGTGAGTCTTTTGGAAAAGAGTTTGAAAATTCAAGCTCTTTCTGTCTACAGTGATTTTTAAATAGCTGTTATACACAGAAGGTGTTCTCTTTTTTGGCCTCCACGATTGTCTGGTGATCTCCACTACCTATTTCCGCACACAGCAGCCCTGGGGCCTGTGCGCCTGCTAGTTGATTTGTTCCAAAGCTGTTGGGCTAGTTGTCCTTATTCCTGTAATTATGTGATTTCATAAAAGATTATATGGACTGATGAAAATTGATCAAAGAGAATTATTCCAGGAAGCCAGACCTAGTCTCTACTAAAAATAGAAAAATTGGCTGGGCAGGTGTCTTGGCATGCACTTGTATTCCCAGCTATTTGGGAGGCTGAGGCAGGAGGATCGCTCGAGCCCAGGAGTTTGAGGTTGCTGTGAGCTAAGATGATGCCACTGCACTCTACCCACGGAAACAGAGCAAGATGTCTCAAAAACAAAACAAAAAACAAAGTCAAAACTGTAAATTGTAGAAATTACAGACAGGACATTAGGGGTCCGGTATATAAAAGAAAGACAACTCTATTCAGTGAACTCATAAAACCTACTCAGCTCTATTTCAAAAGATTGGCAAATGAACATTCTTTTGTGTATTAAGTCAAAATAGAATGTTAAAGTGTGCGTATACACACACTCTCCTGTATAATTTTAAATGGTTCCCTGTCTTATCTCTGATTAACCTCGCCCATTATTGGTTCTGAAAGCCTGGAATAAGAGGGCTTTTACTGTATATAGCTTAACTTGAGATGTATTGTAGGGATCAGAAAGCAGGGAGAGATCCCCTTTTCTTTATCAGAACCTAAAGCAATTAATTGTTTTCTGTTTGATTTTAAATAAGGTATTGAGTAAAAGATTCAAAACTCCAGTAGACAAAGATCAGTCAAAAGCATTTTCAACAAAGTTCCTTTAGGATATTAAGTAAATGATTAGATGTAACTTACACTGGTTTGCTAGCTTTCTTCTGATGAGGTTCCATTTGCAGAAATTCTCCTTAGGAGTGGTGGACAGAGAAATTTGTCCATAGTCAAATTCCATGGACACACCCTGATCATTGCTTGTCAGGTGATTGACAGTAATAACATCCAATTAGAACTTTTCTTTTTTGGGGCATCAAGAAACAGCTTTATCTGTCCCCCACTAGTTCCCTAACAACATTGGAGATGTTAACTGAATAATTACATAAAGTACTGTTAGCTGTTCAGTCTACAAGTCACTGCACAAATAACATGTGCAGCATAATCTGTGACCAGTCTGTTGGTGATTGGTCACTGTGCGTCTGTCATTCAGTTCATAGACAGACAGGAAAGCATGCAGTTGTGCTGCCATCTTGTCTCTCAGTGATAACCCACATGACATTTTACATAAATGGGTACTTGAAATAGGGAATTGGCCAACAAAGATAAAAACACAGCGAAGAAACGAAAAGTGATAATGCTGAAAGTGCCATCCACATTGAATTTAAGAGGAGTTACAGAAAAAATGGCTCTCTGTGGGAATGTTGACCTTGCCCATTATGTGAACTTGTTGACAGAAATAAGAAAAGTGGTTGTGATGAAAAGGACGAAAATGTCCCAGAAGTGACACCAGCAGAAAGTTCACAAAGATTTCACAAAGTGAAAAACAAAGAAACCCTCAGAGCCATTTCATGACATTAGAAGCTCAAAGGATAAAATGTTGAAAGCAGATCCAAACTTAGAAAGGAGTATGACAGTTCTGTAAAGCTTAGAAAAGACACTTGCTCTGTGTAAGTTATACAAGAAGGGAAGTACGGTTCAAACTACCCTTGATTAGTTTCTTACAAAGAAATTAAACACTTTAATTACCAATATTCCTAATGTTTTAATTTACAGGGTGCTACATAAATATTAGTTTTACTATTTTTTCATTTCCTTACACAGTAAAGGTTTTTAATGTTTTGACAAAAATTTTTAAAGATTGTAAGACAGTCTAATTCTTCCCATTGATTATTAAGACTTTTGCATGGTTTCAACTTGCACATCCATTTTTCTGATTCCAGACTACTGTGCAAAACAAGGACTGCCTGTGTACCAAGTAGTTAGCGTATGTGGTTTCTGAGGACAGAGCAACATTTCATGTTGCTGTCCCTCATTGAAACATATAAATTATTTTTTGGGATTGTCTTGTGGTTCCACGTTCTATTCTGGGAGTACTAGTGATAGTTCATAAGCTTATGATGGATAAATGGCCAAGAAGCCCCCCAGTCACTGGCGCAGAGTTTTTCTCAGGATCTCCTGGTACTGAGCACTCCATGCTTTCAGGTACATAGCCAGCCTTCATGTCAGTGCACAATTTGTTTGTAGCTGTTTTCCTAATGATATAAATTCCCCTACAGGAACATTTTAACTATTGTGAAATGAGTAATGTATTGTATTTCCTCCCTGCCTTCTGGTTTCAGCTATGAAAGAACCTGGGAAATTTGATTTGGTTTATCACAACGAAAACGGAACCGAGGTAGTGGAGTATGCTGTGACACAGGAGAGGAGGGTAGGCGTGCTTCTCTTGCATTGTGTAGCTATGCATTCTCTCAGCTGATTACCTGGGGTCTGGAAGGTGACATCGCAGCTCCCTGAACTGCCTGTAGTAAAACCACAAAGGATCTAGGGCCGGGGGAGTCTGGCCTTCCTACGGGATGGCAATAACACTGCCAAGTGCCAAATCAGTGTACCTACCATCTGGGACCTCAAAGAGCCAGTATGACAAGATGCATACTTTGTTTAAGAGTATAGAGTTGCTTAAAATTATAGTAATATGAGGATTCCAGTAGAAAAGAGTAACACATTTAAAAACTTTTTATTGGCATATACATTGAGAGAAGTACACATAATTGTATAGCTTAAACAATTTTCACAGATCAACATACCCATGTAAACAGACCGAGATCAAGAATTAGAACATTAACAGCCCCCTAGAAGCCTCCGTATGTCCCCTTGCAGTCACTATGACCCTCCAATTGTTCTGACTTATAACAGCATAGGTCTGAAGAGTGATATAAAATGATGATTCCGTCCTTTGACTTTGTTTAAATCCTTAAATTGCCATTTTCGGAAGAATATGGTTTGGACCTTTTTAGGTAGCCAGACTACCAGAGTTGCTGTCAATGGCTAGCTTGTTAGGCTGTGGTATCATTAAAGTAAATAGAATTAATAGAATATAGATTTAAGAAAATGTTTTTTCTTAACATTGTGGATATTATTCTGTGTAGGTTTCAATATTACAGACTCAAATTTTTTCTGAAGTGTGAACTTGTAGAAACCCTAACCAGACTGTAGTGTGTTTTACTTTAAGGTAGATGACGCTTAGGGATTTATTCCAGAAACGCATATTAGGGTTTGTGGTAGGATGAGCAGATTTGGCCCAGGCTCCTGTATTTATTTTTAATATATGCAGCCTCACTTTTTTGTTAAAATGTATTCCTGGAAACTGCGTTGGAAAATTAAACCTTGGAGACTTTCCTCTCTATGCCCTATTAAACAAACAGGCTGAAGTAGAATAGAAGGCCTGTAATTACCTTCTTTGACACTAGATGGCCCTCATTATTCATCCATAGGGCCAGCCGTCAGCGTTTGCTTTCTCTTGGTAAGCTGTAAGACAGTTCTGTTTTTAGGCAACATAGGATAAGAGCTATAGAGCTGCACCAAAGGGCATCAACAGCCTAGTGATACCCATCTAGGCCACGTTTGGTTCCCAAGAAGTCTTTGGGCTACTTGTCCACAGGGCAAATCCCAACCACCTTGTTAGCAGCTATCCTTCCCTGAACCCCTGAATCTCCTGCTCTAAATCAAAGAAAGTTGAAATATGTTTAATGTAAAATTTAGTTGCATTCTAGGTAAATGAGTTCTTATACCCAATTTATTGGAACTCAAATCATTCCAGTTCTTCAGCCATTCTGTACAAATGGAAATTTACTTGACTGAAATTTTTAACTTCCTAAAAACTATGTGACCTTAAAATGAAGTATTTAAACTGAGTATTTTGTATTTTTCCTCAGATCTCTGTTTTCTGGAGAGAGTTGATTGATCCAAGACTGATTATTGAATCTCCGAGTAAAACATCAAGTACAGAACTTGTCTGAGTATGACCTCTCCACCTCTTGGTTTATAAATGTCTTATTTGTGAAAGTGACTGTAACCTGAACTTTTTTTTTTTTTAAAAAAAGAGGATTTGAAAGTCATGTGGATTTTTTTGTTATCTTCACTTTACTGCGTAGGAAAAAATCTACCTCATTTAAAATGACATGGGTGTTGGTTTTATAGACTTTTTTTTTTTCTGGGTTTAATTTCAGTTAAAAAAATTTAAAATATGACATTCCCTGCAGGTATTGTTATTTACCAATATATGTGGATTCTTCTCTTTTTTAATTTTTTCGACCATCAAGTAGCAACCGTCAATAGGAGTTTATAATATCAAGTACAAGAATGTGCTGCATATCTTGTCTCAATACGTTTTATTAAGTAGCATTTTAAAACATTAAAGCATGTTACTTGACCCAATTTTTCAACATTAGAGTTGTTCCATAAAATGGAACATCTCATAAATTTCAAGTTTTTATACTTGCAATTGTTAAGAGTTAAAACAGGTAGTTGGATTTGTTACAGGCAATGAGTTAAGGAATCCTTTCACATTTTTCCCAACTTTAAAATTAAGGATTCTCAGGGCCCCGTGTAGAGCAGTGAAAATAAGACCCCGTGTGTGTGCCTGGAGAACTGGCGTTCCGCTTGGGTGAGAGGATTTGCTGTGAGCTTCAGACCAGGGAATGTGTCATCTTGCTGCGTGATGCCAAGCACCTGGCTGAGTATGCTGGAGTGAGGATCTTGAACAGAAACTTCCTTTTCTGTTGTTATTCGATACAAAGCTAAAATGGCTAAATATATACTGTGAAAATTGCTTTCTTTTAACAAAAGATCATATCCTTCCTTCAGCTTTGCAAATTTTTAAATAAAATCTTATTGAACTAAATGTCCATGCTGAATCATCATGTTACTTGCGTATTGCAGATCATTGTCTTGTTTTATAATAATGCGAGAGAGATTATAATTTGCTGTAACAAGAAGGTTTTCTTTGACTGAAGAATCTGGTGTTGCAGAGTTTGGTCCGATGGAGTTCATCAGTTCCGGGAGCCATTGGACCAATGAAGACATTGTCCAGTTTTAATTTGCATGACGTGAATGTGCGTTATTGATTTGTAATGAGAAGTGTTTCTCCAGAAAGAGTGAGATTAACGTAAGTGGTGAGATCATGGCACTGGGGTTCTGTGTAGCATACTTTCTTCCCAGGGTTTGGAAATCAAATTAAGATAACTAGTGAACATTGACTAGACCAAAGGGAATTGTTGAGCTCACAGTATGTTTTTTTCAGATATTTATAATCGGTTTATGAGTTACCTTTTCCTCTACAGTGGTTTTTTTGTTTGTTTTTTTAAGAGTATGAATAGAGTCCACTAGAAGGGTTATGAAAGCAATTTAGGGGTCATGACCAGCGTTTTGGAAAAGAGAATACAATAGAATAGAAATAAATAGTGCATCACATTTAGTGAATTTAAATTTGCTTTCTAAAACTTTTGTTTCATTTACACATAGCCATGTGCATACTGGATTACCCTTTAAAATGTAAGTGTATTTCTTACTGTTTGAAATCAAGGATATCGTTGTCACCTTGTACTCAGACTTAACTCCAAACAATACTGTTAATATTTACCCAGGAGTGAGAGAGAAGAAGGGAGATGACATTGCAGGTGCTGAGCAAGAAGTACATGCCAGAGACCAAATCTCTGCCTCACTGCTCCTGGCCTGGGGGTCCAGAAGCACTCTTCTAGATGAGGCAAAGAGGAAGTACTCAAATACCAGCTCTTTTTATTATGGGATTATTGTGTGGGTTTAAAGCGGTAAGTCATCTGACCCCCTCAGCCCAATGTTGAATAACTTGCCAGAGACCACCCAACCAGCCTTGGTTTGCCTAGTGTAACTTCAGGGCAGTATTCTGTTTCCCCAGGATGTTTTGGTGGCTGTCCCTGAAGTGGCTGTGTCCTGGCCTCTAGTGTAAGCATCCTCACGTTTCCCACTGTGCTGCCGTTAGCCGTGGAACGTGAACCTTCTGGCTTATTACCTTTCTGCCCTGCGACTCAGTTGTGCCCATCTTCAGATTGTGTGTTCACTGTTAAGTCCCTAGCTGCTTTCATTCTGTGTAAAAAGACTGGCCCTGACTCTCTCAGTCATGTCTCGCTGGATCATTGTCCCTCCTTGTGAAACCCGGAAGCTCTTCCTCTCCAACCATGTCATTGATGCAGTTGGTCTCATCTTTGCTGTCCTTGTCTTGGACACCATGGTATAATTTAAGTACCTCTTATGGTTTTTTTTCAGCTATGTTTAAACCTAGATTGGTTGGGTCTTTCCCTACTTCAGCTGTCCTGAAGGGATGACGTCACAAAAACTCTTCACAGGTCAAAGCACTGGCCCACTCAAGATGTGGGTACTATTTGGTTCTAATTTTCAACTTCTTTATACCTAAAAGCATCTGTTGTAAACTTTTGCCTTAAACCAGTACCTTCCTCCCCCCATGTGAAGTTGACTCCCTCTTGCCATTCACAAACCAGGCTGGCAGGAACACACGCCTGTCCCTTGCACCCTTCCCTTCACTGTAATGACTGCGCTAATCTGTTTTTCTTTCCAGTTGACTGTTCACAGCTCTGGCTTGCAAGACCTGCTTTATCAGTCCAGGCCCAGTCAGAAGAGAGAAACCACATAGTAATTCAAACATGAAAAGTTTAATATAGAGAATTTCTAACTCCCGCGGGGATTAGAATAATGGGAACTAGCTAGTAAGAAATAAAACTCAAGAATACAGGAATAGCAGATAGGAATAGTTGCTACTCCTGGGGCTGAGAGCACTTGAGGAAGAGCCCCCAAATCCTGCCCCCAGGAGAAGAGGGCATGGCTATACCTCACTGAAGGTATGAGAAGTCAGCATGATGCTGTACCAGCAGAACTTGCTGGAAACCTGCCATCTCCCAAAATGTTAGTACATTTAATTAGGTGATATTTCAAAATTACATTTGTTAATATCGCCAAGTATCTGATCTCATGAGCAAAGTCTTTAAGTTTTGGGAAGCTGTCAGCTCACTGTGGCAGATACAAGTTTCTCAAAATTCCAGTTTTTGCTTGAAAGCTCGAATTTTTTCATTGGCAACAAATACTGTCAGTTCTCCTTGAAGTGAGAAGCTCACTGTGTTTATTGTCAAGGAAATGGATGCCAGTGCCCAAGTCCAAATGACCACAGATTTTCTTTCAGTAATTATTTCAAGTAAAAATGGTATGCCATGAAAAATGTGGCCGGTTCAGCTCACAGTTCAAACAGTTGCACGAGTGCTTTTCTTTGACACAGCCATTGTATTATGGAATGCAGCGGAAGTGCTATATGTGTACTTGAGCAGGTGTGTCTTTAAGGGTCAAGGTTAATAACAATAATTGTTACTACTCTATGAAGGACATCAAGTGCAGCTGGTGCCCCTGGCTAGAAAATTCGTGAAGTGCAACGGTTCATTGCTTATTGCTTTTCCACCATCATTGCAAATATCAATGCAGTGAAAAGACAAAAAACATCTCACTAGCTTTGACCTTGTTGATCCCTAAAATGGTCTTAAAGGCAGGAGTCCACAGACCACACTTGGAGAACTACTGACACAGTGAAAAGAAAATGGGTTTTGAAGTCAAGTTGGGTCCGAGCTGGATGACATGGGCTGAGTGTCTTCATTTGTAGCAGTGGCCTAACCCATCCTCAGACTTAGAGTAAAAAATCAGAATCATGCTAGACTAGACCCTGGCACACAGCAGATATGAGGAAAGTGTTGGTTTACTCTTAAGCCTCTAATCAGACTCAGAAGAGGCTGGTTAATTAAGTAAACTCCAACTCATTAACATTAAGGAAGAAAAGTCATGACTGGGTGTTAGCATGTGATTTTCTTTCTTTCTTTCTTTTTTGAGACAGGGTCTTGTTCTGTCACTCAGAGTGCAGTGGCCCAATCATAGCTCACAGTAGCCTCAAAATCCTGGGCTCAAGTGATCGTCCTGCCTCAGCCTCCTGAGTAACTGGTACCACAGGCACATGCCACCACACCTGGCTAATTTTGGTGCGTGTGTGTTGTTTTTTTTTTTTTTTTTTGTGGAGACAGAGTCTCAACTGTGTCGCTCAGGCTGGTCTCAAACTCTGGGTGCAAGTGATCCTCCCACCTCAGTCTCCCAAAGTGCCAAGCCACCATGCCCAGCCAGCATGGGATATTCATATCATGAATTTATTTTGCTTTGCAAAAGTTATATTGATTTAGTCAAGAGGGTATTTTCATCCTGCCCCAGATGGTTGTTCACTCTAAAGGTTCACTGCCTAAATAAAAGTGGAGTCACAGCACCCAGTTCACGAAACAAGCAGGTGTCCCCATGGGTATGTGATAGCCGTGAGCCTGTCATCTCTCCTGTGTCCTGATGGACTCAAGGAGAAAATAAAGCACTGGTCTAAACTGTGAATCTGAACTGGAATCTAAGCACCCAGTCTTTTGGCCTTTGGAAAGTCCTGTGATGTTAAAGTCAGAAGCCACCTTCAAAATAATAAAGCCCAACCTCCATTGTACTTCTCAGACAGCAGACCCAGAGGAGGTGAAATCACAGACACTAAGTAGTTAGAGCACGGGCTCTACCGGCTGCGGACCCAGGTGCAGATTCCGCCATGGTTTTCTTAGCCACTTCACCTTAGGAAAGTTCTAACCTCTCTAAGCCTCAGTTTCCTCATCACAGTACCACCAGTAGGAGCATGGCGAGGATGGAATAAGATAATGCATGTAAAGCAGTTAGCACAGGACCTGGCACCTAGTAAGTGCTTGATGAGATGTTAGTTATTATGTTCCTATTTTGTAACTTACCCAGGGTCTTGCTCCAAGTTTTCAGCAGAACTTGAATCCCACTCTTTTTTTTTGTTGTTTTTGTTTTGAGACAGTCTCTCTCTATTGCTGAGGCTAGAGTGCCATGGTGTCAGCCTAGCTCACAGCAACCTCAAACTCCTGGGCTCAAGCAATCCTGCCTCACCCTCGTGAGTAGCTGGGACTACAGGTGCTCAACCACCATGCCCAGCTAATTTTTCTATTTTTGGTAGAGACAGTGTCTCACTTTTTGCTCAGGCTGGTCTTGAACTCCTGAGCTCACATGATCCTCCCACCTCAGCCTCCCAGAGTGCTAGAATTATAGGTGTGAGCCACTGCGGCTGGCCTGAACCTCACTCTTTCAAATTTCTTTTCATCTGTTACAAGCAACTTGTGCCATATTTCATATTATAGCTGCCATGTTTAGACTTTCTTTCATTACGTCTTTGGGTAGGAGGAAGTCAGTCACCTAATTCTCATCAGTGGTGTTTTTGTCCTACAGGGCTTGGGAGATTCCTGGGGATGACTTCATTCATCTGTTGCCTCCCAACTGTGTCTTACCCCGATATTTGAGTGGTATAGCTTTCTTCCAATGACTCTAGCCACTTACAACACATGATCCTCACCGTCAAAGAGGTTATATTAAGAAAATAACAACTCAGTTTTGTGGGGTTTTTTAAGTTAAATAAAAAATCAGATAAATTAGTGAGAGATTACAGGAAAATAAGTGCAATAAAACTCCAGAATAATGCAGTTGGGGTACAATGGGTCTGACGTTTGGCTCCTGTCTTCCGCAGGGATGCACCCCAGCCATTTTGTTAGCGGTACAGTAGCGCAGCCCCACATGGTAAATGACCAGATTTAGGGACTCCATTTACCGGGATTGGCAGGGTTTCACTATATAAAATGACTGTAAGGAAATGTCTGATTTTTTTCCTAAACAAACCCGCTGTAACGTAGTCTTGCATTGCACTGCATCGGTTACCATCTCAGCCGGCACCTTTCGGCTGAAACAGGTCAAGATACACTCTCAGTGCCAACGGGAACATGCCACCCCATTTGTTCCTGGTTTTCCTCTCAAGTCTGCTAAAGAAGTCTGACTGAACCTGAAAGGAAAAGGCTGGGTAGGGTAAGGCGGAACCTCCCTGCTCGAGTGGGTCCCCATATTAGCAGCATACACTTCCCCAGGGGCTGATACGGAACGCAGGATGTCAGGCCTCATCCCAGCTCACTGGACTGGAAGTTTTAACAGATGCTCGGGTGACTTGTGTGCACAGTAAAGTCTGAGAAGCACCAAGTTAGAGGAGGGCACAGTTGGGACATCAGTGTTGCTCCCTGCTCATCAGACTAATAAATGTTACCTCTGTCTTACTTGTTTACATCTGCTCTGTAAATGTTTTGCCACATGCATTCTATGCTTTTATAATTTTGTAATATCTTTTAAAAAGGGATATGGTATCAATAGGAATGTCACTAAGGAAGACATCAGGAAGTAGGACCGTGAGGCAACAGGAAATGGAGAGGCTGTAGGGTTGGGGGTGTGGGGTAGAAGAGGGTGCAGAGTCAGCTAGTGATCAGGCGCGCATGGAGTTCCAGCACGAGATGAACGTGCGGCAGAGCGGGGTCACCAGGGATGCTTCTCTCTTCCTAGGGCTCCTCTCACAGTTGTCCAAAGGGGACAGAGAGCGGAGAGGGGAAAAAGAAGGATCTGCAAATGTTCTGAAAGCTCGTCCCTTCTGTTTGAGGTGCAAAGGGTGAGGGGCAATGAAGAGATGAGATCCAGACTTCACGGTGGCCAGTCTGCCACCTGAGACTTGGTCTGCTCACTGGGTGGATCGGGCATGGCCAAGCGTGCCTACCGCTTCCTGGTCACCGGGTTAGGAATGGAGCAAGAGGACACAAAAAGAAAATTCCATTAGGAATTGAGCAAAAGGTTTGGGTTGGAATCCCTTAAGAATGTGCTTTTGCAAAATCCTCCTCCCTCCCCCAAACTCCTGGCAACCACTGATCTTTTTATTGTTTTCATAATTTTAGCTGGAATCATATAGTATGTAGCCTTTTCTGATTGACTTTTTTTTTTTTTTGAGACAGAGTCTCGCTTTTATTGCCCTGGCTAGAGTGGGTGCCATGGCATCAGCCTCGCTCACAGCAACCTCAAACTCCTGGGCTCAAGCAATCCTGCTTCAGCCTCCCAAGTAGCTGGGACTACAGGCATGCGCCACCATGCCCGGCTAATTTTTTCTATATATTTTTAGTTGTCTGATTAATTTCTTTTTATTTTTAGTAGAGATGGAGTCTCGCTCTTGCTCAGGCTGGTATCGAACTCCTGAGCTCAAACAATCCGCCCGCCTCGGCCTCCCAGAGTGCTAGGATTACAGGCGTGAGCCACCACGCCGGCCTGATTGACTTTTTAAAACAAAATTATTTTCTTTTAAAAAAAAATTTTTTTAAGATTAGTCAAGTTCAGTAGTGAGAAGGGTGGAAGAGTAGAAGAAGGAGTTCGATCGGTAACTGACTGAACAATCAGTTGAGATAACTCACTACCTTCAGACCAGCCTCAGATTGACTTCTTTCACTGCATTCTTCCATGTCTTTTCATGACTTGATTGATCGTTTCTTTTTAGCGCTGATTAATGTTCCATTGTCTGCATGGACTGCAGCTTACCCATTCACTGACTGAGGGACATGGGGGTTGCTTGCAAGTTTTGGCAATTATGAATAAAGCTGCTGTAAAAATTCCTGTGCAAGTTTTGCGTTGACATAAGTTTTCAATTTATTTGGGTAAATACCAAGGAGTGTGATTGCTGGATCATATGGTAAGAGTATGCTCAGTTTTTTTAAGACACAGCCAAACTGTTTCCCAAAGTTGCCGTACCACTTTGCATTCATACCAACAATGTTTGCGTTCCTGTTGTTTTACATCCTTGCCAGCATTCCTTGTTGTCAGTGTTCTGCATTTAGCTATTCTAATAAATGTGTAGAGGTATCTCATTGTTTTGTTTTGGTTTGGTTTGGTTTGTTTTTTTTCAGACTGGTTCTCACTCTGTTGCCCAGGCTGGAGTGCAGTGGCATTAGCCTAGCTCACAGCAACCTCAGACTCCTGGGTTCAAGAGATCCTCTTGCTTTAGCCTCCCGAGTAGCTAGGGACTATAGGTGCACAGCACCATGCCAACTTATTTTTCTATTTTTTGTAGAGACAGGGTCTTGCTGTTTCTCAGGCTGGTCTTGAACTCCTGGCCTCAAGCAATCCTCCCGCCTTGGTCTCCCAAAGTGCTAGCTAGTATTACAGGAATGAGCCACCATGCCTGACCAGGTATAGAGTTTGAATAGACATTTTTCCAAAGAAGATGTACAAATGCCCAACATGCACATGCAAAGATGTTCAACATCAGACATTGGGAAATGCTAATTATAACTACAATGATATAACACTTCACACCCACTATGATGGCTATACTTAAAAATGCTGGGCAGGCCAGGCGAGGTGGCTCATGCCTGTAATCCTAGCACTTTGGGAGGCTAAATTAGGAGGATCGGTTGAGGCCAGTTCAAGATCAGGTTGAGCACAAGTGAGACCCTGTTTTTACAAAAAAATAGAAAAATTAGCTGAGTGTGGTGGCACACACCTTAGTCCTAGCTACTTGGGAGGCTGAGGCAGGAGGCTGGAGCCCGGGAGTGTGAGGTTGCAGTGAGCTATGATGATGCCATTGCAGTCTAGCCCGGGCGACAGAGTGAGACTCTGTCTCGGGGGGAAAAAAAAAAAAAAGAATAAGTATTTTTTTATTTTTATTTATTTTATTTATTTATTTTTATTTTTATTTTTTATTTTTTTGAGACAGAGTCTCACTGTGTTGCCTGGGCTAGAGTGCCGTGGCATCATCGTAGCTCACAGCAACCTCAAACTCCTGGGCTTAAGCGATCCTCCTGCCTCAGCCTCAGCCTCAGCCTCCGGAGTAGCTGGGACTACAGGCATGCGCCACCATGCCTGGCTAATTTTTTCTATATATTTTTAGTTGTCCAATTAATTTCTTTCTAATTTTTAGCAGAGACGGGGTCTCGCTCTTGCTCAGGCTGGTCTTGAACTCCTGAGCTCAAACAATCCGCCTGCCTCGGCTTCCCAGAGTGCTAGGATTACAGGCGTGAGCCACCGCGCCCGGCAAGAATAGGTATTTTGATTAATTATTTTTAATTTCAAGGTGTGGGGGCATGGACACCATAATCTTTTCCATACACGGAGAATATAAAAGTCAAGAGGCCGCATCCCATGACCATCTCTGTCTCTAGCCAGTTGTATGGTCTCAGGTCATTTAGACTTCTCTGGCCATCTTTCCGATGGGAACAAGAGCAGAGCTCCTTCATTAGAGATTGAGCCCTGGGTGCTAGAACCACACCCATGATCTGACCTCAAATCTATGAAATGGCACTGATGGAAATAATAGGCAAATTATATTTGCAGACAAATAGGTTTATTACTCCACCTAGTTTCCCAAACCTCCGGATGCAGGATGGGAATCTGATTAAGATAGCCAGCCATCTGCTGTATGGCCAGACTGGGCCACACAGCTCCCTTGTGAACAGCTGGGTCATATTTGACTTAAGGACATTGTTCTCCTGAGGTTGCTTTTGATGAACACACCTTCCAGCCCAGGAAAAATCCCTCCCTGGGCCTCCATAAGCCCATTACAAGGATTAACACTCATGATGCCTCATTCCCGCCTACTTCAGCATGCTCTGCACGCACTCCATCTGTTTCCACAACGTCCCCACGAAGAAGGTATTACTGGGCTCCCTGATTTGCAGATGAGGAGTCCATACCCCTAACAGGACCTGGCCTCTCCCCATAATCCCTTTTACTGCTTTACGCTCTTGTCTTCCTGTGTGAGAAGGCAGGCTTTTGTTTGATTCCTGTTCTATTCCTTTAGTGCTCAGTCTGTTCATGCCCGGTGCATAGTAGGAATTGCGCGGAATTTGATAAACTGTGGCCCTTCTAGTCATCTTTATTGTCTAACCAGCCTTTCTAAACCTCTCAGCCTGGGAAGTGAATTCCACATTCTGGCATGAGTCACAAGGCCACCCTCCCCATGACAAATAGGTCACAGGGGATTTCATAGTGCGTATTTCCTGGAAACTGCTCCACTCCTCCCTTGGTAGGCAGCATTTCATGGTAGGAAACCCTTGTCTTCTGAAATGAGAGAGGCTGGGTGACAATACCCACCGTCTTAGGCAAGTTATTTAGTTTCTTTAAGCCTCTGTTTTCTCATCCGTAACATGAGATAATTTTATTGTGAAATGAGATATTAATACTATGCATAAGCCTTCATTTCCTACCCCTTGTCCTTCCATCTTCCTCCTCTCCCTGCAAACAACAACAAAATGTGAAAGAGAACAAATGGGGTAAACGGTTCTGGGAGAATAGGAGCCCGCAGGATAAGAATTAGGGGAACCAGGAGTGACAACACAGAGGTCAGCAGTCCTGAGCTAGAATCCCAGTCCTGCTTTGTCTAAGTGGTGACTCTCATCTATAAAGCTGTCTTGCAGGGTTTGTAAGGCTTATAACAGATAATACACGTGACTTATCTAGCACACAGTAGGCACTCCATGAATAGTAGCTGTTACAAGATAATCTAAGACACTTAGCTCTTCCTCATTTTTGTTACCCACTCTGCTTCCAATGCAAACTCCAGCCAACTCTTTCGAAACACTATCTTTCTCTTTGCCACAATCCCATCCCCTCTCTCCAACGCTTTTACTCTCCTCTCCACCACGTTTCCTGCAGTTAGGCCAGAGGGAAGAAAAACAGAACAAAAGAAAAAAACTAAAGGAAATAAGTCTAAATAAACAATTTCGAGAAAAATGTATAAGTTCCAAAGTTCCAGTATTATATGTGTGTGTTTCCGTGTGTGTGTGTGTGTGTGTGTGTGTGTGTGTGTGTGTGTGTGAGAGAGAGAGAGAGAGAGAGAGAGAGAGAGGGAGGGAGGGAGAGGGAAAGAACCTTTGTTAAACTG
>CAUYSK010068939.1:0-10074 GCA_963575035.1 Avahi laniger | reverse complement strand
CTTTATATTCAGACTCACCACTCATTTCATAATGTGAAAATAAAGATAATAATCCATAACATACAGAGCTATTGGTGTTTCTAAATGAAAAGTGCATGTTATGTTCTTAGAGAAATGTTAACACAGAATTATTTTTGATGTTATTGATAATAATTATGCATGACAAAGTCTCTAAATAGCCACATGGTTCAGAGCAAAAAGCCATGAATTCAGTGTGTGTGAGTGTGTCTGCATGTGTGTGTGTGTGTGTGTGTGCATTTTTATATTTCTTTCAGACAGGGACTGTCCAATATAATGAAAACATTCATGTGTAATTTTGCAATTAGTTGAAATTGCTTTTTTTTTTTATTTCAGCATAATATGAGGGTACAGATGTTTAGGTTACGTGCGTTGCCCTTCCCCCCTCCCCCCTCAGTCCAGGTTTCAAATATGTCCATCCCATTGTGTCTTGCGCATTGCACTCTTTGTGTACACATATACCCGTCCCCTCCTCCCTCCTACCCCCTCCCCCCTGCCCAATATCTAATAGATGTAATTCTTAGATATGCACTTATGTGTTGATCCGTTAATACCAATTTGATGGTGAGTACATGTGGTGCTTATTTTTCCATTCTTGGGATACCTCGCTTAGTAGAATGTGTTGCAGCCCTTTCCAGGAGTATATAAGAGGTGCTATGTGGTATATGTATACCATGGAGTACTATTCAGCTTATAATTAACTTTTTAGTCATATGATTAAACAGAGAATGATTTGGGCCTAGTGCTGTAGGGAGAGCTATCCTCTTAGTGGTAGTAACTTGTTTTAAACAATGACATTTGCTTTTCATTTAAAAATACCCAGATAGACCTTAATTATTTGGTTTTCTGGTTGATTGAATGATCCAAAAAGAGGATTGTGGTGTCACTGCCTGGTATTTGCTTTAAATTAATTTTAATACTAGTTGAAATTGTGATCAAAGAAGATTTAGCTTTTTCCAAGCAGAACAACGCTTTATCCTTAATCCATTTCAATGCACTGCAACCAATTAAACCTGGCACAGAGATGAGGCCAGGGCATTAGCTGCTAATTAAACAGAAGAGCCCACAGAATGTGGAATGGAATGCATCCTACCTCTGTTATAGGCTCCCAAGATACACTCACATTTTTATTCATGAACTCTCATAAGATGTTTTGCATTCCCAAATATTTTTTCCTTAGAAATCCTTGACAGGATTTTAAATCTAAGTCAAAATATCCATGTCTTTTTATTGTATTCAGAACAAGACTGAATCTCAAAATATGTTAGATATCAACAATTGCAGTCATCTCTAAAAATACAAAACATTTCCTTAACTTCAATTTCAGTTAAATTAGAATGAAATAGAACTTACTATAATGTTTTTTAAGTTTGGTTCAGCTGTAGATGGCTAAGAAAACAATTATTTCTGAAAGTTAAAGTTAACAGAAGACAATGAGATTTATTCAAAGGCCACTTTTAAAACTTGAGCAAAAATTCTCAAGGATTTAATGAGAGAGTCGCTATGCAAATTTTGCTTGTGAAAGGGATTGAGAAAGATTCCAACCAACTCTTTCGGGTGCCATGACTCATACTATGTGAATGCAAAAGATTTCTGACTCAAGTCAACCGATTTTGAAATGCTTTTGAAGTCTAAAGTGCTTTACTGATGACTACAAAACATCAAATGAAATCTTCCAGGCAAAACAAATCATATGTTCAAAACCAAACGCTTAGGACAGCTCTCTGAGGTATTAGCATCTTAGATGTTAAGGAAAAAAAAGCACTCATCATTTCTTCTGATGGTCTTCTATTTGCAAATAGCTATCAGGGATACTTTTCAAGGGTGTTAGTCCTTTTTGAAAACCAGATTGAAGAGGAAAGTCAAAATATATGTTTTAGATGATATTTAACTCAATTCTACAAATAAATGTTGCTCCTGGTCTGGGTGAAAACATCAAGTCAGACCACAGATTAGGACATAACAGGTTTTTCCTCAAAGATTTTGCCAGGTTTCTTTGGGCAAAATTGCTCCATCACCAGAGAGTAATAACAATCACTGTAGTTAGCTTCATTTGCCATACTGGCGTTATCCAGGGCAACACGATGTCCCCAAAAGATGTTTGGAAAAGCCATCTCATGCCTTTGACCCACAGGGGTGTTTGGCTGCACTTGTTCCAAGATGATTTACTTGAAGAAAATGCCTGGGTGCTGGTCCATTCGCCCTTCTCATGATACTTCATCCTCAAATTGCTTACCCTTGAGAGGAGGCAAAGACCTGCAGAAGAAGCCTAGGAGAGAAAAAGGCAGGAATAGTTGGGATCTGAGCCCTGATGCCTCCACTCCTGCTTGTGGGGATCTGGGCCAACTTGCTTTACCTCATTGGACTTCAGGGTGCTCACTTTACACCAGAGATAATAGCAGCCTTATAAAGCCAACAGTGTCTATTCATGCTCAAGGGTGAATGCATCTCTTAGGGTGATGGAGAGGATTGGGGGTCCAGAGGCTGACTGTGTGCATGGGAACCCTCAGGCCTCGCCTTCTATGCCTTATGCCTTGACTTCCCTGCAATAGGGGGAAAGTGTAAGGTGGGCAGTTCCTATGTCACCCTGTGGGCCTCAATAAATCATGCTCACAAAATATCTAGCGTGGTACCTCTCCCACTCTAAATTTGCAATATATTTGCTCTGCTGTTACTCAAATAAAAATGATATCTGAAGGGCCATGAAGAAATTATAAATAAAGGATGGTGATCTTTAGAGAGGCCCCCAATTTATTTATCTGTCAATATTCCACAATTTTTAATAAAGGACTAAGGGAGTAAGAGATGCTACCATTTTCAACCAATAAGAAACTGGGCATGGTAATAACAGACACCTGCTATAGAAACTGTATGTTTAACTATTAAAAAATGCTGCTAGTATTTATTCTAGTAATCAGTGTTAGGAATGGAAAGATGTCCCATTAATGTAGGAAATGTTGATGCAGTGCCGCTCTGTGGTTCACCCACATGGGCGTATCCATGCAGGGAACTAGGGATACAGAAATCATGTATTCTCCCTAAGGGAGCATATGCTAAATGATCTGGGTGTGAAAACATTCCGAATAGTATGGCAGCAGTCAAGGGAGAGCTATATGTCGGCTTCTAAAGAGATGTTCCAGGGCAAGTGCCCCTGTGGGCTCTCTCTCTGCCAGCTCCCTGGCCCCTCCCTTGCAGCAGAGGGGGTGTCGCTGAGAATTCTACACAAGCACAGCTGTGATGGGAGGGCGGTGTGAGGAGTGGGGAGGTGGCCAGGGAGCAGTAAGGTGGCAGCGGTGCTCTCAGCCTTTGCTCCTCTCTTCCTGCTGTGGCTTGTTTCTCTTGTCCTTCCTCACACATGAGTGAAGTGGTTGAGGGCCTGTGGGGTGGAAGGGAGGCCTCTTAGGTGTCTGTGTTAGCCTGACGGCATCCTCTACATGTTCTAGCTGAAGGGATAAGACAGGGAATAGTGTGTGATATGTCCAAACTCCTCGTCTCTTTCCAAACTCCTGTGTCCTTTTGGCTCTGATACAGTAAGCAAGAAATTTGGTCTTGCAATGGATACAATTGCAAGCTGTGAAGGTAGCTGTATTTGTTTGGTAGGGCTGTCTTAAAAAAGTACCACACGCTGGGGGCCTAACCAACAGAAATTTATTGTCTCACAGCTCTTGAGGCTTGCTTGAGATGTAGGTGTGTGCAGGGTTGGATCCCTCTGATGGCCAGAGGGAAAAGGTGATGCTTGCAGCTGTTCTCGTAAGCTGCTGGTGGTTTGCTGCCAATCTCTGACATTTGTGGTTTTGAAAGCATCACCCCCATCTGTGCCTTCATCTTCACATGGCCTGGCCTTCTTCCTGTATCACATCCCATCCTCCTGCCATATGCATGTCTTAGAGACCAATTTCCCCTTCGTATAAGGATACCAGGCTTGTTGGATTAGGGCCTAACCTCATGACCTCATTTGAACTTGCTTATCTCTGTAATGACCCTATCTCCAAATACAGTCACATTCTGAGGTCCTGGGAGTCAGGACTCCAACATATGAATTTCTGATGTACATAATTCAACCCACAATAATAACCAATAGAGAAAGTCTATATGGTGATATAATTATAAAAATGATGGACTAAGGGCAAGAGTGAGGTATTATTATAATGTAAGTAAATTTCACGTTTCATAACAGCATATCACTGTTTAGAGTTGATCTGTCAAAAATAGCAGTGGAAATGTATCATTTGGTGGTTTAGCGGGAAATAAAAAGAAATAAAAACAAGGAAGTGGTAATGAATTTTCACATTTGGGGATTGGAACTGGAGTTGGAAAAGTTTAGTTTAAAAACTGGGATCTATTATATAAAGTCTGTATTATAGCGTGTACATGAACAGCCCTCTTCCATCTCTTCTCAAATTGTACTCTCCATCTCATTCAGTGAAATTTAATTTTTAATGAAGACTTAAGACAAAAATAATCAATTCATAAATTAAAACTACTAGGAAATTTCCATGAAAATCAGTATATTCAACTCTATCACTATACAATACTTTCTTATTACTGCTGTAACAAATTATCACAAAAAGTTAATGCCTTAAATCAACACAAGTTTATAGTGCTGGAAATCAGAGCTCTCACTGTGCTCAAATTAAGATGTCACAGGGTGTATGTAATTCCTTCTGGAGGCTGTGGGGGGGATGCATTTCCTTACCTTTCTAGAGCTGCCTGCATCCCTCCATCAAAGGGTGCAGAATAGCACCTTTCTGACTCTCTTTCTGACTTTCAACCCTTTCCTGCCTCCCTCTTTCACTAATAAGGACCCTTGTGGTTACACTGACATGAGAGGATAATCCGGGATCATCCCCAGCTCCAAATCCTTAACTTAATCACACCTGCAGACCCCCTTTTGCCATGTAAGGGAACGTATTTACAGGATGTAGGGATTATAATGGAGATGTCTTTGGGGGATCTTTATTCTGCACACCATACTCAGTGAAAGGCAAGGGCAATTTTACGTTGAATATAGGGACACAGGCAGGGGAGATCAGCCAATATTCTGCTAGAGGAGAGCCACTGGCTATCGCTCCCACAACTCTTCCAGCAATGGTAACGAACTCCCTTTCCAGAGGGGAGCGTTTATCAAGTCTCCTGGAGAAGGCGAATAGAATGTGGCAAGATCAAAACACAGCTCTGTCTGACCTTGAAATCCCTGGAAGGCTTCGCTCAGGAGCTTTCTATCAAGCTGGGCACAGGATAATTATTTCTCTAAGCAAAAAGGTGGATGAGAATTAATGAAATTCCAAATAGAAACTGTGAGCTTGTGTAGTTTGCTTGTTCACTTATAATTGTGCAAAACGTTGCAAGGAAAATCTTTGAGTTTCTGTTTACAACCCTATTGAAATGAAACCATTTAAAACACAGACTCTGACAGGATAATTAAAATGAAAGAAACATAAAGTTGTACAGAATTTATCCAATAAATAGATTTTAGAAGGAGGAAAAGAAAAATTTTAATGTTCAGAGTAACAAGGAAAAAACCATAGGTACCCAGTGGACTGGACTATCTAGGTGGTGGAATGAGATTCAGCACCCCTGACCTCTGCTGCTGGAGGGACACCTATTTAGATGGAAATGACAAAATCAGCAAATTTTCCTACTACTTTCAATGCTATCCTCAGGCTATAGATTTAAACTTAGTGATAAATTCAATTAAAAAGGAAATATCTAGCAATTTCTACATTAAATTGTCCTTATATGAATCTTATATAGACACAGGGACAATTACTTGCAATTTGATGTCAAAATAAGGCAAACCAGGAAGTTAAAAGAAACCTTATGGTTTCTAAAATAATATATGAGGGCATTTTCCTTATTGAGATTTAAACAGGAAAATTATGTGTGCTGACTTATTGCTTTCATGCTTATTTCTGCAAGAAGTAAAAGCTTTAGAAGTTATAATTAAAACCATTTTGAGGTTTTATGTCAGCAGGTACCAACGCTGTCGGTTGCCTGATCTTAACCAAAATGGAATTCATGCAAAACATTCCATGGTTTCTCTCCTACTTATACCAGTTTATGAAGAAAGAGATTTCTTAGTATCTCTTTCAGGTCAGTTTTTATAGATAACAAACATTTAATCATAAAAGGAGAACACGCTCTCTATAGAGGGCTAATTAAACATAGTAGTGGTGAGTTAGGAAACATTTGCTTCTGGTGAGTGAACCCAGCTCTACCTACCTGAAGAAGAAAAAAGAAGCTCTCACTTCCCCTGATGGGAAGAGGCACAGATGGATGCAGGAACTCTAGGGATGTCCTAAGGAAAGTTTTTCTCTCCACTTTTTAAATTGGCCATGTTGACTTTGTATGTTAATGCCCTTGTTGTTTACACAGCTTTGAGACTATTTATTACTAGATACTTTGCATTGTATTTATCCCTCTGAGAAATTATCAGCACTTCTGAGCTAACTCCCAACAATTCCTTGGGGGCCACTCATCATTTGAGTGCCTCATTAACCAGAATTATTCAGTGTAATGCATCAACTTTGGAACACTTTAATGGCATTTACTTGGCTAGCAGTTTTATTGGAACTTCATTATTCACAAGAAAAAAATAAAAACATTAAAATGGTGCAGATCTACAGCAATGAAATGCTCTGCATGCTGCTAATGCCGTGGCGAATCTTAAAACCGGATTGAATCTGTCAGCGTGGCACTAAGGTAGTGAGAGGCACTGCTTGCATGTAAATATTTTGCCCACATGTGTAAAGAAAATATGTTTGTTAAATAAGAATTAATTTTTCCTATATAACAGAACAAATCCCTCTTCATTCCTTTCACAATCAAGTTGTTTACCTCTTATTACACTATATATAACGTGAAACTTTCCTAAGATATTGAAAATGCTATTTGAATAAATTGAGCAAATTATCAAGATCCACCATTTATTTTAGGCTCCTTTAAAATTTAAGACTATTCTTTTTTATTTTGTTTTTTTGTTTTGTTTTGTTTTGTTTTTTTTTTTTGAGACAGAATCTCACTCTCTTGCCTGGGCTAGAGTGAGTGCCGTGGCGTCAGCCTAGCTCACAGCAACCTCAAACTCCTGGACTCAAGTGATACTACTGCCTCAGCCTCCTGAGCAGCTGGAACTACAGGCATGCGCCACCATGCCCGGCTAGTTTTTTCTATATATTTTTAATTGTCCAATTGATTTGTTTCTAATTTTAGTAGAGATGGGGTCTCGCTCTTGCTCAGCCTGGTTTCGAACTCCTGAGCTCAAACAATCCGCCCACCTCGGCCTCCCAGAGAGCTGGGATTACAGGCGTGAGCCACCGCGCCTGGCCAATTTAAGACTATTCTAATTTCATATTTTATAAAATTTATTTTAGATATCAACTTAGTTTTGAAATTGAGAAGTTAATTTTGGGGATTGAAATGGTTATTATCAGTTGCATTTTGTCCTGTTCTCCGAAAATTATGAACATATTTTCCTATATGTCCTTCCGTATTTACCCATTAGATGGGTAAATGATAAAACACACTGTTTGCTCTTATGTAATTTAACTGAAATCCCTTTAAGAAAACATTACAAAATTCTCAGAATGCAGAATTATTGATAATGCATGTTCTTGTTTAGAAAGCAGAGTCACATGCTCATATTTAATGCAGCAGACTCAGGCATAACTGGGCCTTATCAACGGCGTAATTTCTCAGGCTACTCTCAGCAGTATACATTTGAATTCAATCATTTCAGCACAGTATCAAAGGGCTGCTTTCGCTCAGTACATTACAAAGAATTAACATGGTTAGGTAAAAATCTTGCAACCTTAAGCACGGTGTAAGGACAAGCTCTATGAATTTTTTTGTGTTATCCAGTTGGTGTCAGGCAGTGTATTAAGCCAGCTCATTACTTACCCTCCATTCCTCCCTCTTTTTACCTTCTCTGTGCGGAAGAGTTTGCAAATCTTATAACTAGTTTACTTGTTCTGTGCACGTGAAGCAAATTAGGTGTGGGGAATAGAAGATGCAGGTCAGCACTAATGTGGGCTTAGTCTCTCACTCAGTCCCAACACCTGAGCTGATTCAAGTCTCCAGCACCCCGTGCATGAAGGGCAGGCCAGGCAATGTAGACCGGATATGTGAGATGACACCACATGTTTGAATTACACATCCTCCTCTGGCCTTCCCCCAAAGGGCTGGTGGCCTTTACCTGGATGACTAGAGAACTACAAATGAAAATGTACTGCATCTCAAGTTCTCTCTGAGTTGATTTTGACCCTCAGGTTCCAGAATGCAAATAAATTGCACCAGTCAGTGGTAGATTCTGATAATCAGGTAAAAATGGAATTTGAGGGGCAGTCATCTGGGCATATCTGAAAATCTACCCTGTCCTTGTTTCTTCAACCCTGGAGTGCACAGTTGGAACAGAATGCTTGGCTCCATGACCCATGGAGTACAGATTGCTATGACAGAGGAAACCTAAAGAACTGGCTTCCCTGACTAAAATTTTACAGCAAATTTAATATTGCATTCCTGGGGAGAATGGCAGAGATAGAATTCTACCACCAAAACTTGAAAATTTCAGGTGCATGGTTTTCCATAATGACCCTATTTGACTCTCCTATTTGAGATGTGTATTTGATGGAAAAATTTGGAGAATGATGTAGATTTGTCAACTCCACAAGAGGCTGATTCTATCTGCGACTTTGGTCCAGATGTAAACTTTTTATTTGAACAAATAACACACAGCCTGGTACCAGATACTCAGTTAAAGAGCTGCCCAATTTTGACCAATGTTTATTCCCCCAATATCCACTCTCTTCTAGATACTGCTATTCATATAAACCTCATCAAGTTTAGCAAACACACAGACATCCATTTAGACTCTACATTGCCCTGACTACTTTCTAGCTCTGTGTAGTCATGTGACTAAGTCCAGGCCAGGAGGCTATGAATAGTGGTGACATGAGCAGGTCCTGACTCCCATCTTTGAGGAAGACGAATACATTCCATTCCTTCTTCCTTTGTATTGGCTCAACAGTGTTGACAAGTGGAACAGTTGACTTTAACTCAGTGATGTTAAGCTGTGTATTGAGGAAGCAAGATTATCCTTCCAGCCCTTGGCTAGCCACCTACCCCCACCTGTTGCATGAGAGAGAATAAAACTTCTCTCCTGTTTGAACCATTACATTTCAGGGTATTTTTATTACAGAAACATAATGTGCTTTCCAATTAATAAAGCATGTAACACCGTCTACTTAAATGCACTATTCCACACTGAGCCTAGGATATTTGCTCAATCCCAGATGCTTCTGTTTTCATGGTCATTCCCAGTCCCTCCTCCTTTGGGATACCTGATTTCTCAATCAGTTCATACTGGGGTGGTTTAGGTCAGTGTTCACACTCTCACTGATCTATGCCACCCCACTATGAACTCAGGGTGTGCTCCCTCACCTCCACAAGTGACAACTCATGCAACACGTGTGTAGGTGTGCAAAAACGTCACAGATTATCAGATATTCTAAAATTAAATATTTAATTTCTTTTTATTAAAAACGTCCCTCAGAAATAAAAGAAGAGTGACTTTTATGGTAGAGAAACCTGACAAACACTCCATCAGCCAATGAACAAGGTCGACACCAACAGTGATAAGCTGTGTTAAGAGTGTGTATACCCTTGATAGGACGTGGTGAGAAGGGCTTTTCTCTGTGGTTTTCTTCCCAAATACCCTTAATCTCTGTCTAATCAAGAGAAAAACACTGGAAAAACCCAAATGGGAGGACATGCTACTGACTAGTATCCCTTAAAGCTATCAAGATCATCAAAAACAGGTACAGTCTGAGAAACTATCACAGTCTAAAGGAGACCAAAAAAAAACAAAAAACAAAAAAAAAAAAACCAGACCATTAAATGTAATGTGATATCCTGGAAGGAATCCTGGAGCAGTAAAGGGACATTAGGGAAAAAGTAAGTAAGTTCAAATAAAGTATGGGCTTTAGTTAATAATAATGTATCAGTATCAGTCCATCATTGGTGACAAATGTACCAGACTAACGTAAGATGTTAACCATAGTG
>CAUYSK010068938.1:0-10861 GCA_963575035.1 Avahi laniger | reverse complement strand
AGAGTCTCGCTTTGTTGCCCAGGCTAGAGTGAGTACCGTGGCGTCAGCCTAGCTCACAGCAACCTTAAACTCCTGGACTCAAGCGATCCTTCTGCCTCAGCCTCCCGAGTAGCTGGGACTACAGGCATGTGCCACCATGCCCGGCTAATTTTTTTTTATATATATTTTTAGTTGTCCAATTAATTTCTTTCTAATTTTAGTAGAGATGGAGTCTCGCTCTTGCTCAAGCTGGTTTCGAACTCCTGAGCTCAAACAATCCGCCCGCCTCGGCCTCCCAGAGAGCTAGGATTACAGGCGTGAGCCACCGCTCCCAGCCTCAACATACATTTTATATCACTGTATATCTTTTTGTTCTCAATATGCTACCATGTACTAGTTTGTCTGATATCCATCCTTTTTTCCTTAGATAGTTGATAAGGCAGGCTATTTTCAATTTTGATAAAATTACAATTACAAGAGATACATTCCCTGATTTAAGTTCAAAATGCCATGATACCTTATAGCAGCATGTATAATAAGCACATTGAAGGTGCCAAATATTTACTGCCATATCAATTTTAAAAAATTACTTCAGCATGATAATTTATAGAATTAAGTGTGTTAAATAATGAGTGTTGACATAAGGCCTGCTTCTGTTACAATATTTAGACATTGGCATGATGCTCTTTATTTACAAGACTTTGGTGTCTTCTATCTATAGGATCATGTTTGCATGTGATATCCTGCTTTTGTTTTTCCTACTCAATGCTTGTTGCCAGAAGTTGATGGCCAAATCAGTGAACAAAAGAAGGGTATCAAGAACAAAATATGTCACACAAAAACACCCTTTTATTTATAAACACCATGCTTTGCACAGCATTATCATTGATTTGTGTGCTCACCAAGCGTATAGCTTTATTACTATAATGTGAGCAAATTGCCTGTAATTCATAGTCCTGAGAACACATATCTGTAATTTGGGTCCAAATATGTCTGCTCACTCTAATTTACAATAAACCGTTAATATAGTTCTAGTCACACTGGAAATTTCTGAGTTTTCATCTTCACTACTTACCCCTAGAACTACAACAAGAGAAAATAACTGGAGAGCAGTTCCAAGCTTTGGGTGACACGGATACAACCAGGAGTTGGGAGACTTTGGAACATACTCAAAAACGATTACCTTGCTTTACCCCATTATCATTGGGCATTGCATTCATTTCAAGAAAGGCCTGGAATTTGAAGTAAGGAAGACTTATATGCAAACCTTTTCCCAGTTAAGGACTAATTATACCATAAAGGGAAAGATGTGGGCCGGCTTCAGTTTCCTCATTTGTGCCGTTAGTAATGCCAAATTTGTGAGAATAAAATGAAAATATGTAATTTAGTGCCTAGCAAAGTACCTATCACATTGTAGGTGTTTACAAATTGTGAGTTCCCACCCTTTGTTGTGTTCAGTCTAGCTTTAAAAATAAATAAATAAATAAATCACTTGCTAACTGTGGCCAAAAACGGCCAAAATGCTTGCCCTCCCATCATCCACGCCGTCGACACGTGATGCTGCAGATCCTCTCACCAAAAGGTAGAACCTGTTTTCTCACCCCTTGATTCTGAGTTGGGCATGTGACTTACTTTGGCCAGTGGGATATCAGCACACATAATGTAAGCTTAAAATACATCTTCTCTTGCTGAACTTGGACTTGTGAGACCACTGTGTCACCATGGGAATGAGCCCAAGCTCACCTGTCAGAGGATGAGAGGCCACGTAGAAGAGAACCGAGGCCCTCCATCCTCCGGCCAATCAACAGCTGATGTTCAACCAGCTGCATGGGCAGCATAGCACTGGCCCAGGCCAACAGAATCACCCAATTGACCCACAGAACTATGAATTAAAGGAAATGATTGCTGTTTTAGCCACCAAGTGTTGTGATACATAGCAAAAGCCAACTGATACTCAAATGAAGTTTCTTATGCTCATAATTCTGATATGGGAATGGTGGCCTTCCAGTAATGCATGTCACGTTTCACATTTCTTCTTGTTCTTGTTCTTCTCTTTCTCCTCCTTCTCCTCCTCCTGCCCCCTCTTCCTTCTTCTTCTTCAGTCTGTAAATTTGGAAGAAATAGTATTATGGTGGTTCTTTTAGCTCTGGTTAATAAAGGTGTAGACATGATATATCCACAGTATTTTAAGGCCAATGGGAAGCGTTCTCTGGCTATTGCTACGGAAAGAAGCACCCTTGAAGAAGGAGAGAGAAGTAATGTCTAAAGGGGCTGATTTACAAGAGGAGAAAAATCAGCAACCTCTAATATCCAAAGAATGTGCAATGCTGCCACAAAGGTGGGAGTGAATCTCAACAGAATTATTCCTATAAACACAGTGCCTGTTGGAGGGAACTGAAGTAAAGGAGTACTGTGGGGAACAGGATGTCTTGCAGGGCCACCTAAGCACTTAGGGCCTTCTTCCCTAGGAATCAGGTCCTGCATCTGGTACTCAGCGAGGAAGATGTGGAGAAACACGGAGTGAAACCACAACTCTGAAACCAGGGAGTGTTAGGTGCGATGCTTTCTATATATTTTCTGTTTTTAGAATGGTGGGCATAGAACAGGTGGGAATGGCAGAAGTCAACTTGTATTTGGAAGAAATTAGTGGGCTTACCGCAGAGAAGCTGGATTTTGTAATAGGAAAATTGATATAAAAAGGACATAAAAGTTGTTTGTGTGTAGTAGTTTATCACACAAGGACACAAGGGCCTGGGTTCTGCCTACAACCATGTCACTCTCTAAAAGACTCAAACCTCCAGTCTATGGGAGAAAGTATACTGACCATCTGTATTTTTTCCTCAATCTGTGGACACCTAACCTTGAATACTTCCAGCCTCAGTGCAGAGAAGACATCCACACTCAGTGACAGTCTGTAGTGTTATCTGAATGCAGTTGGATTAACTAGGTCAGCATTGATTTGTCTAATTAAACTGTAAAATACTTTTTATTATAATACATTAGTGGAACATCACACATATTTATGAGACTTAATTTTTATTCAAGTTTCTTCCTTTCACCATACAACATTATTTTGAAGTGTTTAAAAAATGCAACAAGAAAGAAAGGAAGTAAATATTGGATAGGAAAAGATAAGGTGATAAATATTTAAAGATATTATAGTCACATATCTAAAATCTCCAAGATTAATTGAAAAATTATTAAAATGCTAATAAAAGAACATAGTAAGGTAGTCACATATAATACAAATTATATTTCAGCATTAAAATTAATTATCAGTTATAAGATATAATATTTAGGGTATTTATAATGGCAACCAAAGGTATGAAATACCTAGAAGCAAACTAAACAAGAAATATGTAAGGTTCATGAAAAATAAAGTTTTCCTGAAGGACATAAAATATGATCTGAATCACTGACAAGATACCGCCTTCCTGGATGAGATAACTTAAAATTGTAAAGATGTCAATTTCCCCAAATCATCTTATAACCAGGATGCCACTCATATCAAAATACTAATGTAGTTTTTAAAAACTTTGACAACTTGGTAATAAATTTTAACTGGAACAATAAATGCAGAAAATAGGAAATAAAATTGTCAATGAAAATACTGAGAAGCGACTTTGCTAGGTTTAAAAATTTAATGTATAGCTGTAGTAATTAAAATAGCATGTTGTCAATATGAAGAATGGATAAATCATTGGAAAATGATAGAAATTCCAGGGATCTAACCATGTTTGTATGGATCATATATTTCATAAAGTTTGCATTTCTATGCAGAGAGGGAAAGATGGATTATTTAATAATTGTTTTGGCATACGGAAATAAAATTAAGAATAACCTACAACCTCAAACCCTTGGGGGATATTTTTATAATTTAGATGTAGGAAGGACTTGTTAAAGCATGATAGGAAGGTTAGAAACAATCAAAGGAAAAACTAATAAATTTGGCTAAATAAAAATGATTAACTTCTGTTTTAAGACAAGCCATAAACTAGGAAAATATTAGCAAATTTTATTCCAGATGAGGAATTCCCATGCATGATATATAAAGAATCCCTACAAATCAATATTTAAAGATCTATCCTTTAAAAAAGTGATAGATCTTTAAATATTTCTTCTTTTTTTGATGACAAAGAAAGTGAGCCAGCATGACACAAAGGAAGAAATGCAAGTCCACTATAAACATAAAATAGGCTCTTGTTAGCTAAGAAATGCAAATTTTTGAAGATTCATATGAAATTTTCTATCATGTTAGCAAATAACTTTTTAAGATTTTAGTTTGCAAGCTGTAAAAAATAAAATAATTAATCATTTGACTTGTATATCTAATATTTTATAGCCTTTCCATGCAAAAGCTTCTTGCTTTTGTAAACACTACCCACTCAAAAATTGAGTTCATGTAATGTACCTTCTCAAAGTAATGTAACCAAGACAAAAGTTTTACTCGGATCTCAAAAAATAAAAATCATTTTGAAGTTTATCTCTCTCACTGAGAAAGTCCCTAAACTGTTTGGGTTACCAGTTTTCAATGGGATAAATATTGAAATGGAGAGAAAATATTTAGAAACCTTTATAGTGAATTAGAGAAAGTAATTTTATGTCCATTGAATCTAGTAATTAAAGATTGCAGCTTGTATGTATTTTTTATTCCTTATCTTGTTAGCAATTCATTTTTATATTTTGTAAAAAAAAGTATCCTTTTTCCTTTTTTCTTGTTCCATCTTTCAGCATGGTAGATAGGATGCAGGGAATGGGGAGGAGAAACAGAGCTATTCACAGGCTGGTGGTGGGAGGCTGGTTACATGAAACAAGTAAGTGTAATACTTAAGCAAATCAGTAAATATACTAAAAATAAGGAAGGCAGGTCTCTTATTGCCAAAGAAGATATTTGCAATCATGAAAAAGGGAAAAACTAGAAAAAACTCTGCTATGTTGAATTGAAATCAGAGATGTCAGTATGAACTTACATTTTTCTAATAAACGTATACACAGATAAAGAAATAGTGATATATAATTAGACATTATATAGGTACATGTGTTTTCATTTATGCATATTGTACATATGCATTTTATATAACATGTATATATGCAGTATGTATGCTATATGTTTTATATATGTATTATATGTATATATGTATATCTGTATATGTATCATGTGAAATATGTATATGTATTGTATAGAATTATATGTATATATTTTTATATATGTGGATTATAAATATTCAATATATGTTATATATTTAACATATATCATATCATATATAATTATACATTGTTATATATAAAATATTTAATTATTATATTAACTGAACATATATATTATATTATGTATAATACTGTCTAGCTCTGTCCATTGAGAGGGCCTGTTACTAATGAGAGCAAGCTGCCCAGCTCGATTTTTTCTTTCTGGAAAATAATGATGCTCGAAGATTTGCTTAATCGAAAGAGATTCTCCCTGACTGGTTGAGAAAAAGGTGCCATCACATCAGGACTTCTGGAGAATATTGAATGCTCACATTCACTTTCCCTTGGGGCTTTATCAGATTCGATTTGAGGAGGAAAGAGTAGGGATGTTTACCAAGAAGCATTTTGGGGATGACTCAGAACGAGAGAACCAGGATCTGCAGACCGCACTGATGCAGAAGTATGAAGAGCAGGACACAGTGATAGCACTTGGCAGGCCACAGGTCGTTGGGCGGGAGTTTATGAATATGAGACAGCTACTAGAGAGAGGGCTGTGGCACGGTCCTGGGGACAGGAGCCATGCACTCTTACACTGTGAGAGGGGGGACTACAGAGCGCCCTGTGCAATCAAAGATTCAAGATGTTTAGTTTTAAACATTTGCTGTGTTCAACATCCTTCATTTGCCATCCATCTACTCCTTCTAAACTCTCCTGCTGTCTTCTAGTATTATTTCTTTTGCTCTGCGTTAAATGGGTCAACCTTGTATCGACATGGCCGTGGAATGGGGCTAGAGAGGATACTATGTCAGGTAGACTACAGGAAGCAATTTCTTGGCGGTAGAAAAGGATCAATAACATTGGGCCAGTACGCTTCAAGGCAGGCAAGGCAAAAATGAACTGCAGCAGTCAGAGAGCCCAGGAAAGCTTCAGAAATCTTGTTTATATGAGAAGAGTTGGAAATATTTGAAGATGTTTATCGCCCTTGTTCAGGCTTTGCTGTTAGGTTCTATTTCTAGGACAGGTCTTTTGAAAACATTCAAGTTTACTTTTCTAGGCCTTGCTCAAATTTCGAGGTAAGAGATCCCTCTGATATACCCACTGACTTTCTTCCCTGGGCTCTGCCTGTGAGTTCTAAGTTGAATTTCTGAGTGAGAGATAATTCTCAGCCTTGTCAGAAACCTTCTCTCCGGGCCTTTTACTTCCAGAGAAGGAGAAATAAGCCTTGGCTAGAACACAGGCCAGTTTTTGCCATTAGTAGAGGTCAAAATCAGATTCTACGGAACTGCTATTTTTTAAGTTGCATTTTAAAAAGCATATTACGTCAGAAAAAAGTATTTGCAAATTTTCTGTTCCTAGAACTTTTTAGAATTTATATTCCTGTGAAATGGAAGTATCTTAGTCCTTTCGGGCTGCTATAACAATACCTTAGTCTGAATAATTTATAAACAACAGAAAGGTATTGCCCACAGTTCTGGAGGCTGGAAAGTCCAAGATCGAGATGCCGGCAGATTAAGTTTCTCTTGAGGTCCCCGTTCCTCACATGCCTTCTTGCTGCATCCTCACACGGCAGAAGGGCAAAGCAGCTCCTTTTATAAAAGCACTAATCCTACTTATGAGGGCAGAGGCTCAAGTCTTAGTCACCTCATAAAGGCCCTGCCTCTTAATACTAGCATAAAGGGGATTAAGTTTCAACATATGATTTTAGGGGAGACAAACATTCAGACCACAGTAGGAGGTATGGCCCAGATTGTGATTGGCTGCATTTCTGGGTGAAGCTTCAAGTCACCAAAAATATGACTCCCCAAAATGTAGCATGGTATTTTCATGATATAATTTATGTCTGATACATTTTTTGTTTAATGGAGTAGTAAGATCTCTTTTTATAATATATGGCTTATACTTTGTGAATATGCCTTCAACCAAAGATGGTTGGTTATAGTTTACATAATTAATTACCATTGTAAAATATAAATTTGGAACTATCCAGTTTACTAATTGAATCTAGTTTCCAGGTTCATTATATAGATTTGGGGTGTGAGTTCAATGGTGGTTTATGGGATTCCTTAACTTTCCTCTAACATAGGCTCATATAATGGTTGCTAAGTGCTAGGCCCTTTTCTAAGCACTTTATAAGCACAAACTCAGTTAATCACCATCCCAATCAATAGTAGATGCTATTATTATTTCTATTTGAAGCGTCACATTGTTTGGCTCAATCTTATTTTCTAAATTTTTTCTCTTGAAAGCTTATTTAAAATTTAATGGGGAAAGGCAATGGATTGGGGAGAGGGTCACAAGAGAGAGACATGTGACCCTTTGCCAAGATGGCTTTTCTTCAAACTCTGGACAGAATTTTAGCTTGATAAATTGACTGCTCCATAGTTTTGACCACTAAAGGCTTTTGTAATTTCTTTGAATCATATTCTTTTTGGTTTTTTTGGACCCACAACAGATTTGCCTGTATTTTGAATTCAGGCATTCTGACTACTGCCTTCTGAATAAATTATCAATTTAAACCAAGAAGAAAAAAATGATGGAACAAATGTCCATTTTGAATCATCACAGAACAATTAGTTCTCCCAAGAGATAAGGCACTTTGAAACATGTTGATGTGAACTGTAAAAGATGTCACCCTTGTCCACAATCTCTTACCCTGGAGGAAGAGAATACAGTGTGAACCATCTATGCTCAACAGCTTGTTAGCTAATTTCATCATTTTTGTGAGACGAGAGTGAGAGAAAACAGAAGCACTCACTCATGTAGAAGAGGCCTAGAAATCTTGACAGGTGGCGAAAGAAGAAAACTCCCTTATTAACAAGGAACTCAGAGATTATGGGGGGATTTATAAAGCAGCATTCAAAAAGGCATTTGAAGATAAGCAAAACCAATAAATGGCATTGGAAATCTCCCTAAAGTGATCTGAATAATCTGAAATTGGTAGGTGAGTGAGTGACCTCAGTCTGTTAAAGGATTCATAGAACTCTCTTGTTTGACACAGAAGAAATCTTCCTATTGTGTTATCTAAATCATACAGGACAGTCATCAAGTACTAATATTGTACCCAATAACTTGTTAAAGAAACAGGTAATTTGGGAGGTTTTCTGAAACAATAGTTCCTTTTCTATGTAATTTAGGAGAAGAAGACCTGGAGGAAAGGGATGGGAAGGAGAAGTTAAAATACAAAGGAACCTGCCATTGTCAAATCAGTCATATTTAATAGCTTCATTTATTCAACCGTTCACTCATTTAATTGCAAATGAGGTACTTATTAAGGATCTACTATGCACAAGTCCTTGTTTAGGAGATTTGAACCTTAGAAAAATAGGATATACAATAAAAACATTAGTAGATAGGTAATCATACAAACTTCTTCATTACACTTTGGGCCCCCCTAAAGGGGGAAGAAAACTTATTAGACTTGATTATTATTTTCAGTAATATCAGTTAGCAAGAATCAATGTTTTATTACTGACCCTCTTCAGGGGAAAAAAAACCCCACTCTTTTTACTAATCAAATCATACAGTTAATAGAGATCTTCCTTTTAGGGAAAATATTGATATATTTGGGCAATATTTTTATTCAAAAATAGTTTCATTCGACACTTCTATCTTGAGGAAGACTACAGGGCACTGCCAGATTGAGAGCACCTTGGTCATTATCAAATGAAAATTAAATTCTGTCCACTTTATTTATGAGACTTTTAGTCAATTATATATATATTTTTTGTAAGCAAAATATAACAAATTGGTCTGGGACTCAGAAGCGCTGTGTTCCAGAGCTGTCTCTGCTTAACTGGCTCATTGCGTATGACCTTTGATAAAGCCCTTAATTGCTCCTGGGCTTGTTTTCTTTAGCCTTAAAATAACCACCAAAATATCTCTATCTGCAGAATTCGCTATAAACCCTGAAAATGAAGCAATACTCTTAGCCAGAGTATTCAAAACCCTGACCATGTCTTCCCCTAAACTCTCCACAGGATATAAGACTTGCTCTAAATTCACTCGTGTGTTTTTCTTCTTTACAGATTTATTTCACATTTTCAGGCCTTTATCACATCTTGGTTTGCTCACCTTTGAATTTAACTGGTTTATTTTGAGGTCTGGAGAGCTCGCGTACACACTGCCACCACCACAACATTACTTTAAAAAATCTAATTTGAAGGTAAACAAAGAGGAAGCTCATCTCTTTCCATTCTAGAAATAAAGGTGATTTGGGACATCAATGTGCTTGTACTTTTAGGTGTTCTGTGACAGACAAATAAAGACACAACACAAAAAACAAACCAAAAAAAAACCGGCAAGTAGCCAAAACCTTACAGATCATTGGGGTCGTTTTGGTCAAACCCTGCACCGAAATGCCACCTGCCGTCACTGATCCTGGAGAAGTTTTGTGCCTCGTGAAGGAGACAGAAAAGGTGCCCCAAATGAGGGCTTTTACCTTCAGCGTCTTGAAACTCCTCCACCTTTTGATGTATTAAAATATTTAATCAAAATCCAATGCTGCTGCCCCTATTTATACAAGCGCTTTATTATCCTGTACATTATACCACAACCTGCCTGGTTCTTAATGTGACCTGAAGAGCTAGTCGGCATTTATTACAAATGTGAGGCAGGAAGCTTCCGGCTGGGTAATTAATCACTGACACCAAGGAATTTCTTCTCTTCAGGTGGGGAACCCATCCAAAAATGAAGAAAAATAATCGGGCTAATTAATTCTTATCTGCAAAGAGCAATTAGATAAATGACCTCAAAAAAAAAAAAAGACTTGTCACCCCTAGTGAGACACTCGCTTTCTAAACAGGGTGGGTGGGAGCCTCTTTTTACCAGGCAAGGGGTCCTGTGAAATGGAGAGGAGAGAGATGAGCAGAGGGGAAGGACAGGGGAGCGGGTTAATTAGAATGAAGGCTGGAGAGAGAGAGAGGGAGAGAAAGAGAGAGAGCGATTTGGCATGATCTTGTCACTCTGCTCTCCTTTTCCTATGTGCATAGGCAGGTGACAGAGGGAATTCTTAGGTTTCCAAACATGGTGGAACGTAGGAGGCCAGACTGCTCTCTGCTTTACTTTCCACGTCACGTTGCTTTCCAGCTGTGAGCTGCAGTTCCTCTGCCTGGCTCTCCACGGCACGCTGCTGCCAACGAGAGGTACAAAGCACTGTGGAAACAGGGCAAGTCTGTCTTTCGTTTCTTCCTTTTTAAGCTCCTTTTTGATTTTGGTCATCTTCTCGTACTTACACCTGACAACAGAATCGAATAGTGCAATGTTTTGGCCTTAAAAATTGACTACCAGGACTAAAATATAATATGTAGATGTCCAAAATGTGAGTTTTGTGTGGTTTTATTTTTATTTATTTCTGCATATTATGGGGGTACAAAGGTTTAGGTTATGTTGCTCCCCAGCCCCCCAGACAGAGCTTCAAGCATGTCCATCCCCCAAATGGTGCGCATCGCACTCATTATGTTTGTATATACCCATTCCTTCCTTCCCCCTCCCATCTGCCAGAGGCCCGATAAATGTTATTCCTATATGTGCACTTAGGTGTTATCAGTGAAACCAATATGATGGTGAGTACATGTGGTGCTTATTTTTCCATTCTTGGGGTACTTTACTTAGTAGAATGGGTTCCAGCTCTATTCAGAAAAATACAAGAGGTGCTATATCACCATTGTTTCTTGTAGCTAAATAGTACTCCATGGTA
>CAUYSK010068937.1:0-10845 GCA_963575035.1 Avahi laniger | reverse complement strand
GTAGAAGGTAGTGCTGGGCAGCTGAGGGAAAGTTGCTTGAAGTTTTAAAGAGTAAAATTGGGTTTTTTTCCCCTCTGCTTCAGCAGACTGATAACAGAAGTGGCAGCGAAGCTGTTGCAGGTGTTCTTTCTTTCTTTCTTTCTTTCTTTTTTTTTTTGAGGCAGAGTCTCTGTTGCCCTGGCTAGAGTGCTGTGGCGTCAGTCTAGCTCACAGCAACCTCAGTCTCCTGGGCTCAAGTGATCCTCCTGCCTCAGCCTCCCGGGTAGCTGGGACTACAGGCACACGCCACCGTGCCCGGCTAATTTTTTCTGTTTTTATTTGTTTGGCTGATTTCTTTCTATTTATAGCAGAGACGGGGTCTCGCTCTTGCTCAGGCTGGTCTCAAACTCCTGAGCTCAAGCAATCCTCCCACCTCGGCCTTCCAGAGTGCTAGGATTACAGGTGTGAGCCACCACGCCCGGTCTCTACTAAGAATTGATCAAAAGAGATGAATAGATAACAGCCAGGTTTGCTTGCTTTTTAACCTAATCAATGTATAGCCTTATTCCAGGATTTAGTCAATTAGACTGTTAATCAAGACCATGATATGAAAAATAAGGAAAGACTGAGAAACTGCCATAGATTGGAGGAGACTGAGGTGGACATCCAAATGTCATGTGGGATCCTGGATTGGATCCTAGAACTGAAAAAGGACATAAGGACATTAGTTGAAATACAGGTGAAATCCAAATACAATCTGTAGTTAATAGTATTGTACCAGTGTCAGTTTTGATAATTACCATGATTTTACAAGATGTTAACATAAGGAGAAACTGGGTGAAGTATGTATGGGAACTATCAAAAGTATTTTTGTAACTTCTATCTAATTCTAAAATTATTTCAAAATAAAAAGTTTTTTTTAAAGACAATAAGACTGGAAAAGCAAGCCACAGAGTGGGAGAAGTTGTTTGCAAGATTTATAACCACAAAGGACTCATAATCAGGATATATAAATAGCTCATGCAAATCAATAAGGGAAAGATTGACATCCCAATAGAAAATCCATAGGCAAAGACTTGAAAAACCACTTCATATATGAGGATAGCCAAATGGCCAATAAGCATATAAAAATGTCTTGGCAATGCACAAGGGTTCCAATTTTTCCAAGTTCGAATTCTTGTGCATTGCTGGTAAAAATGTAAAATGGTGCAGCTGCTGTGGAAAACAACATGGCAGTTCCTCTAAAACTTAAACAGCATTATCATATGACCCTGCAATTCCACATCTGCATATGTACCCCAAAGAATTTAAAGCAGGGCCTTGAAAAGATATTTGCCCATCAGTGTTTACAGCATCACCATTTATAATAGCCAAAGGTAGAAACAACCCAAATGTCCATCAACAGATGAATAGATAACAAAAATGTGGTATATGCCTACAATGGGGTATTATTATTCAGCTGTAAAAAGGAATGAAATTCTGACGCATGCTGCAACGTGGATGATCCTTGAGGACATCTTAAGTGAAATAAGCCCGTCACAAAAGGACAAATATTATATGATTTTCCTACATGAGTTATCGATTCATAGGATATCTGTTAATAGAATAATCAAATTCAAAGAGACAGAAAGTAGAATAGTGGTTACCAGGGGCTGGAGGAATGGAAGAATGGGGACTTGTTTAATGGGTATAGAGTTTCAGTTTGGGATAATGAAAAATTTTGGAGATGGATGATGGTGATGGTTGCACAACAATGTGAACATACTTAATGCCACTGAACTGTTTACTTAAAAATGGTTAAAATGGTAAATCTTATGTATGTTTTACCACAATTTTTTAAAAAGTGCTTGCTTGTGGTGGTAATGGTGGTGGTAAGATGCAGATTATAATAAAATCACAATGTGACACCATTACCTAGAATGGCTAAAATGACAAAAGACCAAGGATACTAAGCATCTGGAATACTGATATCCTGCTGGTAGGAATATAGCTTAGTACAAATATTTTGGAAAATCGTTTGACATTATTTACCTAGCTAAACATACCACGTATTCTATAACCCAGTAGTTCTACTCCTGGATATATATATCCAACAGAAATATTTTCGTATGAGCATCAAAAGACATACACAATAATGTTCATAGCAACATTATTTTTTTTGTTTCCCCCAAACTGAAAATAACCAAAAAGCCCATCGACAAGAAAATGGATTCAATAAAACGTGAATATGGGATACTTTACAATAAAAATAAACTAATAAATAAATTACTAAGCACAGCAAACTTGGCTAACTCTTAAAAACATTGAGCAGAAAAAGAGACACTTAAAAGTACTTATTTTATAATATTCATAACAGGTTCAAAAATAGGCAAAACTGATCAATGATGATAAGAGTCAAAATAGAGATTACATTTAGGGAGGAGTGACAGTAATGAGAGAGGGAACATGAGGGACAACTTTAGGGTACTGGGAACTGTTTAGTTCCTTATCTGCATAGTGGTTATATAGGTATGTAGACTTGTGAAATTTTATCAATCTGTAACTGTCTGATTTGTATACTTTTTGTAGCTAGGTTATGCTTTAATAAAATGCTTATTTAAAAATAAAAAGAATATATCAAAGAAAAAAAGAATATAGTGACAAGTCCAACTCTCCATTTATTTAATGGCATTATGCTTCATTATTTTACCCCCCACCCCTAGCTCCGTGATAAAATTGAGGGCACTGAATGCAAATTCCTTCCCACTCTTATTCTGGTTGTTTTCAAGTTTAAGAAGTATCAAGTTTAAGCTTAACTTCTCTTTAAGGACAGTTTTAGCTAGAGGTGCTAACTGCAGCAAACTGAACCCTGACCTAAGTGGCACTCTATTAGCTATATCAGGGAAATTGAGGATTTAAGTCTATACCCCACTCCCAGATTCTAAAGGACTTAACAGGGAGGGGAGATGGTGGCTCGGTGCCTGCTTTAGAAAACTGTAGTCTTTGTATTGTGTAATTATTTATCTGAGAGACACTGATTGGATTAATCAGTGGCAGGGAGGTACATTTAAGTACACTAGGCATACATAATTTTATCATAGTGATGTTTCTATTTATGGTTTGTCAATTCTTACTCATACCTGGTTCTCTTTTCCTTCCTTTTACCCTTCAATGCCTGTTCTATATTTTATTAATTTTGGACTTATTTATTTTTTGGTTAAGGTAGTTATTTATTTTTTGTTTAAGTCATTTTTTTATTCAGCACATATTCATTGATTGTTTACTATATGCTAGGTACTTGGAATACAGGAATAAAACGTAATGTCTAACCTCAGATTACTTACAGTTCCAGTGTGGAAACAAGACAAATGATCAATTATTGGTAACAATGCTGATAGGTGCTATGATAGATATCAGTCTAGGTGACTACTCAGTAATTCAGAATTGATTCTTAACCTAAACTAGGAGCTGGAATTGTGTGCTGAAAGAAGTTATAGCTAAGCTATAAATCTATAAAGTTTGAAAGACGTGTGTGTGTGTGTGAGGGGGCAGGCAGGGAAATGCAGAGAGCTAAGGCTCCAGAGCTGCGCAAAGGCAAAGTCATGAAGGGCCTTATATGTCACCATGCTAAAGAGTTTGGATTTTATTTTGAGGACAGTGGGGACCAAAGTTGAATTTAATGAATTGAAGTAGGCTGTTCTACAGATGGAATTATCTAGGCCCTTACTTCTTAAAGTGTAGTCCCAGCAGCACTGACATCATCTGAGAGCCGTTAAAAATGTAGAATCTGGCGGGGCGTGGTAGCTCATGCCTGTAATCCTAGCACTCGGGGAAGCCAACGCAGGAGAATCGCTTGAGGCCGGAAGTTCCAGACCAGCCTGAGCAAGAGTGAGACTCGTCTCTACAAAAAAATAGAAAAATTAGCCGGATGTGGTGGCATGTTCCTGTAGTCCCTGCTACTCAGGAGCCTGAGGCAGGAGAATTGCTTGAGCCTAGGAGTTTGAGGTTGCAGTGAGCTGTGATGACACACAGCACTTTAGCCTGGGTGACAGAGAGAGATTCTGTCTCAAAAAAAAAAAAAATCTTGGGACCTAACTGAGACTTACTAAATCAGAATGGGCATTTTAACAAGATATCCAAATAATTTATGTGCACATTCAAGTTTGAAAAGCACTGATTGAGGTAGATATGGTGATGGTCAGGCTTTAGACAGCTGGTATGAAGAAGAAAGGACAGATTGCAAGAGATATTATAGAGTACATGTTCTTCCCTCTGTTTGGAATACTCTTCTCAATCTCTCCTCTCACCAAACACACACCAGGTAACTCCTGCTCATCCTTTACCTTTCTGCTTAGAGCTTCTCTGATGACACACCCCCAACACACATGATTGGTGCCCTTGCCATACACTCCCACAGCACCCTGTACTCACATTATCATTGTTCACACTTTTATTTACTTAAATGCCTGTCACTCTCCCTATATTTTAAGCACTGTGAAGGCAGGGGCTGTCTTTCATATGGCACACATGGCGGGCACCCCATAAATAGTTGTAGTTTGATTAAATGAATGAATTTGCCATGTGTAAAAAGAGAAAATAGATTTGGGTGTGTTAGAGAGAAGGATGTACATATTATTAATAGTAATAGTGCATTTTATATAGCACTGACTGTTTTAAGTGCTTTATACATATTAACTTATTTGATACTCTTAGTGATCTTATAAGGTAGATACCCTTAATATCTCCATTTTAGAGATGGGAAAACTGAGGCACAAAGAGGATAAGTAATTTGTCTAAGGTTACACAGTTAGAGGTGAGATTCAAACCAGGCAGTTTGGTTCTACTCTGCCATATCTAATTTTGAACAAAATAGCTTCCTGGCACTGTGCTTAGTGTTTTATATGTATTATTTAATCTTTTTAAAAATAATGTGTGGAAAGTATTATCCTGTTTTACAGACAAGGAAACAAAGGCTCAAAAAAATTAGGTAGTTTACTCGAGGACACACAGCTAGTAAGGGATGGAGCTGGCCTCCAAACTCAAGTCTAGCCAACTTTAAAGCCTGTAGTCTTTACCAGTAATGATGATGTTTGCTGTTGAATCTAGAATATCTGTGGGATGTAAGTTTTAAGATCACTGAGGAACTGAGAGGTAAAATGCCTAACATTATTTAGGTTGTGAGCTAGGGAGGGGGACTTAATTCCAGTTGCTGTATAGCATTGTCATTTCAAGTTTGAAGGGGCAGGGAGATTTAAGGCCCAACAATTTCAGCCAACCTCGTAATTGACCACACTGAGCTTTGAACTCAGGTGGTTAAGAACCTTAGCCTCTGTAACAGGCTGTAACATAGGTGACTAAGGAATAGGGCTTTTTTGTTGTTGTTTGTTTGTTTTTATGGCTTCTCAGGGAAGCCAGCTGGATTAGAAATACTGAATGTCAGAACTGGAAGGAACCAGTTCTAACCTTCCACAGTCCACTCTTCCTTACCTTTCCCTCATTCATTTTATAATAAGGAAACTGAAGAAGGGAGTTATTAGGTAACTTGCCAAAGTCTAATAAAACCATTGGTGACAAGCCCGGAAACAGAGGACAGGGTCACATTCTTACAGTCTTTGCCCTATGCCTTATGACTCTCTAGCTTCCAGATTCATCACCCTTTTTTTAAAACTGTTCTAACATTGCGGTAACTTCTTCACTGCCTAGTTGTTTTTTGGCTTTGACCCCTGGAAATATTAACTTTTTGTCTATTCCTCAGCCCTGAGCATATACGCACTCTGATTTAAGACCATCTGGCATACCCTCATTGATGATGATCCTACTATCAAGTTACCATTGCTAGGAACACACCTGGCACATAGAACTTAGAGCTGTTCTTAGAGTTAAAAAGAGATTCTTCTGAACTGTTCACACACTTGGTGAATTTTTGTAAAACAGAAGGCTGCAGGAGCAGATACAGTTCATATAACTCTTTTTGGAGTTGCTAACTCCTCGCCTAAATTTTAAGTGTTCTGTAATCATGTGCAGTGGTCTCACTCCTGCCATTGCCATAGGTGTATCTTTTAAGGCCCATTATGGTAAAATGAAATTATATTGGAAACAAATTTAAAACCAGTACTTTTAGCTATACCTTATACCTTACACAGTCTTGGTGAGTTAATAGACCTTCACTTCTCAAATGTAATAGCTACTATTTTATTTTTGTTTCAGAATCATTATTAGAGAAAGGTGCAGTGAGGTTACAGTGTTCAAATGAAGTACATTTTAGTTAAAACCTACACTAAGAAAATAAAACAATGGCCCAAGTAAAATAACATTTAGTTTAGCCTGCCAAAGTGATATATTTTACTTGTGTTTATTCTTTAAAAGCTATTTTTCCCCCATGGTTTAATGCTACCAGGAAGGCAGTCACCCTCAATTTATTTAATAAATCATTCATGGAGAATATAAACAGGAGTATCAATAATCTAGTGATTTGCTGATAGGTTCTACTCTAGCAGTAAAATAGACTTTTGGCCTTGATTTGTTCCTAAAAACTTCATTATGATATGGATCATAATGGGTTACAATTGGTGCAGATCAAGCAATGGAAGTGGATTATATATTCCTATAGAGATAAGATTATAAGTAAGGATTAAAACCCTACTAAAGACTCATCATCAAATAAGTCATAGCTGTCATCAGTAATATAACTAAGCCCTATAAATATAATGTTCCACATTCTATAAAATGGACATAAACATTATTAATAAATACATTAATTTTGCAAGTTGCCCCCAGAGTACTATAAGGTGTGTATATATATAGCATACAAAAATTTTAAATGGATTTGGTAATTTCTTAAGCACCTACTATATGCCAGGCATTGTAGGCAAATCAAAGTTGGCTAAGCCCCTGAAGAACCTGGAGTGTAATGAGGGGTAACACATGTACATAATAATTATAATATGAGGACGGGTGAGAGGAATGACATAGCCAAAGAACAATATTAGAGGAAAAGGAGATTGATTTTTTTAGGTCACATTTCATGGCAGAGCTATCATTTGAGCTGAACCTTGAAGAATTTGAATAAATGAAGATGGAGGTGAAGGCAGAAAAAAATGCATTTCAATTTGAGAAAACGTCACGAGCAAAAGCATTGAGGTGAGAAAGGACACAGCATAATAATGACGTAATTAAGAGCTACCATTAATTAAGTGCGTACACACCCTTTTTAAAATATATATATATATATTTTATTTTTGAGACAGAGTCTTCCTCTGTCACCCGGCCATAGCATCAGCCTAGCTCACTGCAACCTCAAACTCCTGGACTCAAGCGATCCTCCTGCCTCAGCCTCCTGAGTAGCTGGGACTACAGGCACGTGCCACCATGGCTGGCTAATTTTTTCTATTTTTAATAGAGACAGGATCTCGCTCTTGCTCAGGCTGGTGTCAAACTCCTGAGCTCAAGGGATCCTCCCACGTTGGCCTCCCAGTGCTAGGATTATAGGCGCGAGCCACTGCACCCAGCCGTACCCTTTTAAAATTTTTGCATCAGTCCTTTGAGGTGGCTATTGTTACTTCCACTGTACAGATTAGAAAGCTGGAGATATAAAAAGGTTAAATAAGTGGCAGACCAGAATCTGTCTTACTCCAAATCTGTCTTATTCCAAAACCAGTGTTCGAGGCTACCATACTGTACAGTCTTCACATTTAGGAAATAGCATGTAATACCGCCTACCTGGAGGATAGAGTGTGTATATAGGGATATGCAGTGGAAGGTCATCTTGGAAAAGATTTGTAGAGAGTTTTTAAGAGGCAGTGAAAATGGACAGAGAGGAATAGATGAAAGCCTTGGTGGAGGAGGGCTCAGATATAACTGGCAACTGATCTGAAGTCTAGGGGAAAGAGGAATCAGAGATGCCTGAGGTCTCATATCTGGTTGCCCAAGGGAACAGCAGCATCAGTAACACAAATAGAAAAGTGAGGAGAAGAAAGAAAATGTTTGGCGGGTGGTGGGGAAAAAGATGGAATGATAATTTTGCTTTTAGACATGTATTTAAAACACAGATGAAATATATCATTGGAATTTTAGGCAGCAGATGTGACCTCATTTTTAAGAAGTTTGTATTAAAAAGAAGACCAGAGAACAATAACTAGAGGTTGCTGCGAGCTAAGGCTTTATCAAAGTTGACACCCTGACCTCAGTGGGCCTTATCTTCCCTGCATCTCATCAATCTACTGTGTCTTGACATCACTCAGATTGTGCACTCTGTAGCTCGTCTCTGACCGCAGCTTCCTTTACTTCCACTACTGCTGTTCTCTCTTCTTACTGTACCTGCTCTCTACCCTCCCTGGGATCCCTAATCCCTTGACATCTCTGAATGCACCTGGTATAACAATCCCCTTGTTTTCACCTGCCTTTCTCTCTAGTCTATACCTCTGGCCAGTCATTCGAATTATGCCCTCTCTGGCATCTTACAGTACCTCTTCCCTAGATACTACCTTCCTCCCCTCCATTCTGCATACAAAGGATCATTCTCTTAACCAACAAAGGCCCAAAAGGGTAACAAACCTATAATCATAATTGTAATATTACAACTATCAGCTCCAGAGAAATTATCCACTGCAATGGGAATTAACACTGTAAAGAGTCTTTGGTCCTTGAAGGAGACCAAAGCAGGCATATCTTGTTGGACTTCCTTTGTGCCTGAAACCTGTGGTACTCTTATTGGATAATATACCCCAGGAATGAATTACGCAGGTAGAGTAGATTAGATCACATTTTTTCTACTTATGTCGTATTTCCAAACTTCTGAAGTGTGCTGCAAGGAGGGAGCTGGTATGGGGACATAAAGTGGAAACAGCTTCTAAGGTCCTTTAGGAGCAGTCCCCAACCTTTTTGGCACCAGGGACTGGTTTCATGGAAGACAAGTTTTCCACAGACCGGGGGGTGAGGGGATCGGGTGTGGAGAGGTGTGTAGTAGGGAAGCTCAGGTGGTGATGCTCCGCCTGTTTCCTAACAGGCTGTGGATCAGTATCTGGCCATGGTCCGTGGAGTTGGGGCTGCAGCTTTAAGATGATAGTGTACAGGGTTACTGTGTTGGTATCCTGTTTCTTCTGAAACCAGACCTGTGAGTAAAAGCTGGCCTTGGATAGGGACTTTGAGGCAACACTAGTCTTGCTTGGAAACCCTGATTGTCCTCTAAACCTACGCTCCGGTGGCGCCTGACTAGCTTCAGAGAGGCCACTTTACAGTCAGCATCTGTGTTGTTTCTGTGGCTGAGGGCCCTTAGGCCTTCATGTGTATAGCATAGGGAGCCAGCAGGGGGAGTTGTGGTCCCAGGACTTTCTTCAGAGCTTCTAAGAAGTTATGATCTTGCAAAAGATCTTCCCAGTCTCCATCCGAACCTCCTGTGCAATAAGAATTTAACGAGATATGCTAGCGTTTGGTGCCAGACCCCTGGTGTGAGCAGATGGGGAACTTCTGCATAGCTGTTTAAACTTGAAGGCCATAAGAAGCTCTTGATTTCAAGGAAACGCCTGTTTACTGTACTAATCCAAATCAAGCAACTCTTGAGAAAAGGGAGTGCCTTCTTGACCTCAATCTTTATTGATCTTGGTATCAGTACTTCAAGTGACGTGTCCCGAGGGGCGGGAGAAAATTAACAAGTGCCTCACACACAGGGAGAGAAAGTCCCCACTGGGGAGGTGGGGGTAGAGTGTTTGAGCAGCATTAAACAGTGAGTGCCCGGTGAGAAGTGCAGTGCCTGGGTGCAGCACTTTGTACCAGCTCTGAGTTTACATCAGAAGCACAAGGCTTTGAAGCTGGCCAGTAAGGAACTTGTCAGGCAATTGACTGATGATCTTGATTTGAATAGGAGGCTGCTGTGAAAAGGGACGCAGCTTCTGCTAGCCACTGTGAACTTCTGAATCACTAAGTTTGGGTCTGCTTTGAGGCACTCAGATAACCCTGGCATTTCCAAACCAGCTTTCCCTTTTGCTTCAGGACATATCTTACCCAAGTCTGCACTATGGAGAAGTGGGACGGTAATGAGGGCACCTCAGCTTTTCACATGCCTGAGTGGATGGTGAGTTCTTTGGTCACTTTGTTTTTCCTTCTCTTTCTTGATAATGAGAGTCAACCATTTCTGACAGGTGATAAAGATCACCTCTAAGAAGCTCCTACCAAGATCTGTGGTTGGGAAGACGTTTATTACTCTAATTTCTGATTAGTTCCTATGTGGTGGGTCACCCTGTTTCTTAATTACCTGTGGAGCTAGGGAAGGTATGAGAGCTGCCTGGCCAGAAGCAGCTTATTGCCTGGTTGTCTCTGTGGTGGGTGGGGGCTTTCCTCCAGCTGCTGATGTGCTGTCTGGGTAGTATTCTCCTGTGATTGCTTTGCATTTCTATTTTCAAGCTAATGCTTATTTTATCTCTGTGGGAGTAAAGAAAAAGAATAACGAAAGTTAGGTATGGTGGCGCAAACCTGTAGTCTCAGCTACTCAACTACTCAAGGTGATAGGATTGCTTGAGATGAGTATGAGACCAGCTTGGGCAACATAGCAAGACCCTTTGCTCAAAAAAAAAATGAGGAGAAAAAAATAAAAACAACTTAGAGAAATGATGCTCTCTCAAGTCTCTAAAGAGATTTAAAACATTTCTCCCCTTCCTGCAGTCAAATCATTTTCCCAACTATTCTCCCCACCGCCATCAACTATTTTTTATATATATATTTCTACAAGGCAGAAACTGTGGCCCTCTTGGTATAGTTCTTCAAAATACCATATTTGACTGATAAATAGTTTTTTGAGACAGAGTCTCACTTTGTTGCCCTGGCTAGAGTGAGTGCCGTGGCGTCAGCCTAGCTCACAGCAACCTCAGACTCCTGGGCTCAAGCAATCCTACT